>CM065640.1:21742467-21804299 GCA_033220585.1 Dipteronia sinensis | reverse complement strand
TTTGACTCAAGATCCAAACCTCGCAAATGCAATTTACTTGCCTTATTATGCAGCTCTTGATGCCTTAAAATACTTGTACGGACCTGAAATCAACTCCAGCAGTGAACACGGTCTTGAATTGTACAGTTATCTGCGCAGCGATGCGCTGAGATATGGGATCGATATATGGGTCATGATCATTTCTTGGTGATGGCTAGACCGGCTTGGGATTTTTCACAGCCATTGAATATTGATCCTCCGTTATGGGGGACATCGTTTCTTGAGCTCCCGGAGTTTTACAATGTGACTGCATTGGTGCTAGAGGCAAGGGCTTGGTCTTGGCAAGAACAAGCTGTGCCTTATCCAACCAGTTTCCATCCGTCGAATTCGCATCTTTTGGAGTCTTGGCTGAAAAGGGTCAGGCGATCAAGAAGGAGTACATTGATGTTGTTTGCAGGAGGAGGTGGGATTGCTGCTACACCCAATATCAGGAGGAGTATCAGGAATGAATGTGAATACAACACAACTGATGATGATGGTGCTTCTGCTAATGACCAGATTTGTTATATTGTTGATTGTTCTAATGGGGTATGTGAGCATGACCCCATTAGGTATATGAAGCCTATGTTGCAAGCTAATTTCTGTTTGCAGCCTCCGGGGGACACACCGACTAGGAGATCGACTTTTGATGCCATTCTTGCTGGTTGCATACCTGTTTTCTTTGAGGAACAGTCTGCTATATCACAGTATGGATGGCATTTGCCTCCTGAGTTGTACGACGAGTTTTCGGTGTTTATACCAAAGGAAGATGTGGTGTTTAAAGAGTTGAAAATTGTTGATGTGTTGCAGAGTATACCAGATGCTAAGGTGAGGAAGATGAGGGAGAAAGTCATTGAATTGATGCCTAGGCTCATGTATAGAAGGCATGGGAGTACTCTGGGATTGAAGACCACAAAGGATGCTTTTGATATTGCCATTGATGCTTCTTTAGACAGAATCAGTACTAGGCTCCAAGATGTTTTAGTTCAATGACCTCCTCTCCTATCACTCTTTTTTCTTCTTGTAATTAGTTACTATTCATTACTTGCTCTTGTTTTTAGCTAGCTTTTAGTCATCAGATGTTCTCTGCAAATATGCTGATGAAAAGGGGTAATATATGTATTTGATTGAGTTACAGATAATAAACTATCAGTTTTGTGTACCATTATTGTTTGTGTAATGTCTGGGAGAATAATTCATCACAGCTTGAATGAAAACCAAAATTGGATAATTGTCTTACCAATTTTTTGTACAATGGACTATGTAAACACTACTGTCATTATTGATATCCCAAAGATGGAAATAATGTAAGTTTTAAGACTGAAGAAGAAAAAGAATAAAGTTTATTTGGGAGTACCACAAATGGGAAGTAACAAAATATGCAAATAAACAAAAGGGGCTGAAGTAGTTATGCGATTGCAACCTCCCCAGTTATCAGTAATACATATGTTATATGTTATCGGAAACAAGAATTGAGAAAACTGCCCTCTATAACAAATTATCTGTCTTCTTCTTTATAACTCCTTATCCCCATCTAAGAATAGCAGAACCCCAGGTTAGACCAGCACCAAAACCTGCTGCGGCGATAGTATCCCCTGACTTCACCTTCCCACTCCGGACAGCTTCATCCAATGCCAAGGGAATGGATGCAGCGCTTGTGTTACCATAATTTGCCAAATTTGATATAACCCGTTCTGATGGGATTTCTAAACGTGTTGCAACTGCATCTATGATCCTTTGGTTTGCCTGCATTTATCAACCTTTTTGTTTATTCTTTTCTTTAACAAGGTCTCTGTTAGTGATTTATCACAAGTGATGCATGTATGTAAACAGTCTTCCATGTCAAGGACATATCTTAAGGGTGTGTTCAAAACTCCCTTTCAAGAACTTTTACGTTCTGGCGAGATTCTATTATTCTGCAGACTCTTTTCTCTTTTAAATCAGCCAATCAGTTTACCTATATGAGCAATTTAATAACCATGTGGATACAATCTGCTTATCACATTATAAGACAAATATAGATTCACGAGGATGAACTAGTCCGATTAGATATTTTATGTTTCACCATGAGAGCCATTATTACTTTTCACAGCTGCTGAAACTAGAAATCCTCTAGCTAAGTTGCTTCAAAAGCTTCTAATGCCTATAATTCATTTGAAAGAAAAATCCTAGACCACCTCATATAACAAATTAATCTTAGTTCTTCCTGATTTGATTACTTAATTGTCCTTTTCAAGGGATATACACTCAAGTTCAAGATCATGGGTGTAAATCATATTATAATAATATTATATATATATATATATATATATATATATAGATAGATAGGAAAAAAAAAGAAAAAAGACCTCATCTGACTGACTAACTGTTGAAGTGGAACCCTATGGTCGAGTGAGTGATAAGAAGGTTAATACAAATCAAAACCAAAATATACTTAATAAATTGTAGACTGTGTATCCCATACCTGATGAAGCAGCAACCAATCAATGCTAGACATGGTGAGACCAGCTTTTACCATGGCAGACTCAATTGACTGTGGCACAACTCGCACAGCAAAGCGGAAGACTTCTTTACCATGTCATATGAATACACGAATAAGATGACCTTTGTGGAGGGAACAACACTGAAACCATTAGAACCCAGCTCATGTTCGGTTTCATTTCCTCTAATTCCGGCCTTTAGATGTCTGGAATAGGGAGGATCACAGTTCAGGTCACCTTCCTCCCAGAGAAAAAAAAGTTTGTTCATAGAAAACGAAAAGCACATACCTTCCACCTTCACCATCACTATGCACGTCAAAACTAAATAATCCGTCCTCCTCACTGTCACAGGCCTGCAGAATATCTTTTGTTTTCAGATGAAATGAAATATCTATCGTGGAGAAAAAAGCAGTTAACTATATTTATTCCACATACTTTATATTGGAATTTACACAATATAAAGCAGACCATAATAAAAAAACAAACAGTAATTAACATCTTGATTAATTTTATTAGTAGCTTAACAAAATAAGAGCATTGCATTCAAGATGATATCAGAGATGCCTTGATCAGCTGTTGTCAAGAACCGGGAACTAAAGAAACTACAATGCATAGTTGGAGAAAATTTTCTCACACAGATTCTTCTTAGTTTGCCAGCAGATAGTAGGACAGTAAGTTGCATACAATTTGATAATGAGAGTTGATGCGAGTATCCAGGAATTAGATACATCATACATCTAATCCCCAGATTCAGGATAGATAAACAAGACTCAATAAGGAAGTGTTTGTTTTCAAATAATATACTGAAATGCAGATAGTCTTAACTCTCTTATCATTCACATGCAACAAAAGAGCTGCTGAAGAAAGAAAATGCTGGATCCATAAGTAAATCATGGTACGTATTAAGTCTTATCATCTTCCTTTGTTGAATTTCTTTAGAGCACTACAAGGCAAAGGTAAGATGTATCTAATGTTTGGATTGCACACCATCCAAGAAATAGATTAGAACATCTTCAATTTCATTATCCATCATATTCTTCTTTTTGGTAATATCACACTCATATAATATAACCAACGAACTACTATTATGTCTAGATAGAGCAAAGTAAAGATTACTTGCAACAATACAGCACCCGCAGCATCCCCAAAAAGGATGCAGGATCCTCTATCCGTCCAATCACAAATCGTGAAAGAGCATCAGCCCCAACCACTAAAACATTACGAAATCCAGTTCCTGCAATTTACAAGAGTTGAGATTTAAATGTATTAGTCTTGGAAGTTTTAACTGAAACCTCTTCTACAGCAAAGTTGTAAAATAAAGAGGATTTTATTATATTGGGTTGCATATTACAAAACATAAGGGGACTATTTAATTATTTATAGGCTTATAAGCCTAGATAATATGGTAACATAAGATATGAATAACTCAAATGGTAAATAGATCAAACATAATAAAATAAGAATGAAAGTATATAATATGCATAATAATTTTGAGATTCTATAACAAAATAAAATTTTACCCCTAATGTGACTGGCAGCTGAGACCAGACCCAACAGAAATCCACTACATGCAGCTGTAATATCATAAGACAAAGGATTGTTTTTGCAGCCAAGTGCCTTCTGGATCTGACAATTAAAAAAAGACAAAGAAAGAGAAGCATAAATTAATCTTAGAGTGGTTGCAATTCCAAGCCAATACAGAGAAAATACTTTTGCATATTTTATTGTTCTAGCATTATTGTTGCAACCATGCCAAGCTCAATAAACTGAGTTTGATTTCCTCAGTGGATCATAAATATGAAGAAAATCACATGAATTATGCACAGAATCACAGACCACCAAGAATGATGCAATACACAAAAGTACAATGGTAATAATAATAATAATAAAAAAGAAGGATACAGTTAACTACAGAGTCAATGCAAAAACTTTATGATAGAAAAGCTGATGTTGGTACCCTATGGTCCCGTAAATTGTCACATGATGATTTACTTTAGAAAATGAGAAAACAGAGAACACTCAAAAAACCAGAAGGACCTAATGAATAGGTTATACACTTATTCCAGTATCCTACTTGGATTGATTGGGTAGCATTCTATATACCAACACAAGTGCAAAGGAAGAAGCACTGGCCTGCCCCTACAGAATCAGTTTCATACAGAAAAACACAAGCATATACATTTGGTGAACTTCACGACCAAAATGTCTATAGTTTGTATATTTCCTTAGGGAGTTGCTCCCAAGATGTTGTCCATGACAAATAACAAGGAAAACTTTAACACGACTGCTTGCATTAGTAAACTTCATAGTAGTGGAAGTGATAGTTGCAATATGCAAATGGGGTTCCAAATGTGTCAAATTTGATAGAAACTAAAATAAACTAAGTTGAGTAGGGATATTTGAACTTAGAGTCTCAGATTAATCCCAAACACTACTCAAAATTCAACCAAACCAGGTTACAGATACAAATATTGTAATGAACACCATTAAGAATATTCAACATGGAAAGATTGAAAATTCACCGGAGTGAGTAATTCACAAATTGAGATGTCGTATAAAACTTGAAAGTGGATTGTATCAACATAAAAGTGGACTGTACCAAACAGACAAGTTCACAAATGTCATCAAATGTTTCAAACACTATTTAGTAAAATTGCAGCTTTCAGATACTAAAATGAATGTAAATTAAGTTAAAAGGACATTTTGTAGACATGAAGAATTCCAAATATTGATAGCAGATAAATTAATGGACATCTTACCAATTTCTGCATTAAACAAATCAAGAGTTAGCACATGCTAGTTCCTTTCATTAAAGACTCACAAATAAAACAACTCAATTTTTTTTTTTCTACATGAAAAACATCATATGAATAATATGATGATATTGGTACACATGTGCAAGCATTTCCGGAATGCACAGAAATATGCAACCCTATGCAATCATGAACATAATCACAGATCCACTTCAAGAAAGAAATTTAATATATTTCATGTGCCTTAGTTTACTTTTGGATATATATATAATCCTATAGCACTGCTATACCTGAGGAGCACCACCGAAAAGATCTTCTGGAGTGGATGTGCACATCAAGATTAGGTCGACATCATCAGGCTCAACCTCGGCCATCTGAAGAGCTTTCCTTGCTGCCTCTACAGCTAGATCATTCAAGCTTTCCTTGCCTGTAAAAGCAACGTTCAAATAGAAGTTATCATATGTATGAGAAATAAGATGCTAAAGAATACAATTGTAAGCTTTGCAGTTTATTACCACTATTCAATAGATAAGAAGACCATAAACTAATACTATCAATTGTGCAATACAAAAGAATCTATAGACATCCAAACTCTAGCATAACAATAAGACGGATTCTATTACAAAAATAAGCAAGGCCTGTACTCAATCATATTTCATTATTAAAAGAAAAAAACAATCATAAAATTGTAAATGTAGTAAAACAATCAAACTTAGACCAGCTAGGCTCAAACTTGTAAGGCTGAACAGCCTTCCTCAATGATCAATCTCAGTCTTTAAACATGACAAAAAATAGGCACTACATCCAAGCAGAGCCTGCCAGACCATTCACAGTAACCCTAATACCCTATCCATGGAATTTAGGATGCATTACAAGTATCAACTAACCTGATAGAACTCGTCGATTGCGGATCCCAGTTCGAGTAGAAATCCATTCATCAGAAGTTTCAACTATTTTCGAAAGCTCTACATTAGAAATCTGAAGAGCGGGCACTGCTGATCCACATCCAACTAACTTGCAGCCTTTACTGACAAACCTGTAATAAATGTTGTTTAGTATGGGAACAGCGACGATGAAGTAGATCAGTCGGATTTTCATTTTCAAAGCCGAAGTCTCATTTCATTGAATAAAATCAGGCATCGATATTGACAGTGCCTCTAAACCAGCCTAACCAGGCAGGACTTATTATACAAAATTCACGTACTATTAGCCAGGGGAAGTCCAACAATTGCTTGGTTATACAACAAAGGAAGTTAACTAGAAAGATCATGAATATACTCTCAATATAGAACTTAACAGCTTTGAGATTCAGTGATAAAAAATTGTCTAACCCATAACTCAGCAGAATACAAACGTAACTTGGGGACTAAGCATTGTCAAATAAAGTGACAGTAAAAATTAAGAATCAAAAGAAACAAAAAAGAAAGGTATATCAACCTAGAGATGTAAATCTCTTCACCAAAAAAATAAGTTTGACTTACAAAGAGAACCGAATGCTTTTCTACCAAAATTTGCTAGATAGCATATCAAAATTTAGATCATTGTTTTTAGGCAACCTTCAGTAAAATAAAACTCAGACCCCCAACTTTTCATGTCATTAGAATATGATTCGTCCCTCTGCTAGACATAATCCATCTCCAAACTGTTAATATAGCCAGCCAACCCCAAAAGCTTGAAACTCTTACATTTGCAAATCAAAAAGCAAACCTCTTAATCTCAAAGTAGATAATTCAATTATTACATCTAAGAGTGGCTAACTACTACATACACACCTAACATTTTTTTTTTGCTTTGTTCCTCTTGACCAAAAAGAAGAAGAAAAAGGATTGGCAAAACAATTTATTTGCTGTTCAAGCAAATTTAGAGAACCGATCAGACCTTGCAACCTATTCATTAATGGTGTATACAAACAGTCTAAACACAACCTAACGTAATGCACTCTATTTATGGATCGCAGTAAAAGGCAACACCGCACAATCTTCCGATTCAGCCAGAGGTGGATCCCAATAGACAATTGAATACAAGAAAAATAGTAATATTGAGGATGTCTACCTTCTCAATAGTTGGGAAAAAATTAGAGTTTTCACTTTTCTGTGATTTGAGCCTCAGCTTAGAGTTTCTCCATCACTTTCCCCAAGCAAAGGAAACTTCAGTGACATGCCTAGGCTCTAGTACACTTTTTGAAAGTGAGCTGCATCTAGATATATTTTTCCTCAAATTTATTTGAGAATAACTAGGAAACCATATACCTCAGGGTTTTTTTATACTGAAAATATCCTTGTATCACTGCAGTGATTTTACAACAAAGTGTCACATAATGTGAAGATTGGAGATCCTGTAATTTCAATACATCCTTATTTATCAAAACTAAGCTGTCTCCTCAAATTATATCACCACCAAAGGAAGATCAATGTGTTGCTGTTATCAAACACATGTGAAAATATAGGTTACAGAATGTCATAATTCATAAACAGCCTCCCAATACTAGTAATTAAAGACCACCATTTGTTTAATAACCCCATGATCAAACTCTATGCATTTAACTCAGAGCTTTCCAAAACATGTTATTGACCCTCTTGACTCTTGTTGAAATCCACTTAGAGGTATCCTGATAAAGTAATCCTTCCTCGCAGAAAAAAAGCAGATTGGAATACAATTCCAGCTCCTTCTCCAATAAGAATAAGCAACAAAATTTATATTATCACCGTATGAGATCTCAATACCACAATATTAATAGATTCAACTCCACATGCATATCAGCTCTAAGTTCTTGTGCATTCATATATAAACTACAAAAAAAAAAAAAATTAACAAAAGAAATTCTATAAAAACTCAAACTTCCACTTCATCAAAAATTAACTCCGTTATATACAGAGAGATCCAAGATTAACACTAAATTAAAGCTAGTGAATGCACTGATTGTCCATTATCATCAAATAAACAACCAATATATACTAATCAATTTGCATTAAAGACCCACTTCGAGTAACAAACTAAAGAAAGAAGCAACGAATCACACAAACGCAAAGAAAGAAGAGCAAAAACTTACCTGGGTGGTCTAGATTCAGAACGAGAGACACTCTTTTCATCACCTGCAATGGTGCTGGAGCACAATACCCTCTTAAACATTCTCTCAGAGGAACAAAACCCAGATCGATAAATCTGTATTGGAGGCTGAACCCTCCTCCTCAGGCTTGGAACTGAAGGTGTAAGCAACCCAGATGCATTTGCCATTTTGATCCTCTATAACAATTACAAACCAATATAGGTATATATATTGATAGATAGATAGATAGATAGACAGAGACAGAGTGAAAACAGAGGTAAAGTGTGTGTTTTAAGAGAAGACAAATGAGAAAAACAGGATCTTTTTAGCTTATATTTGAGAAAACAAGAGTGTAATGAAAAAAGTATATTGAATTTGAACCATGAGAGAAAAAACCAAAACAAATGAATAAATAGATCAATAAAAAAATATTAAGCCCACGGGAACAACAGAGAGAGTACCAAGTTTTCTTCTAATAAAAAAAAAATGAAAACTTTGGAGGGTCCGAAGAAAGCAAAACGAAAATAGAGAGAGGAATAGAAAATCTGGGCGATAATGGCAAACCAATTTAAGGAAACCCCAATGCTTAGATACAAAAAATTATAAATTTCTCTCTCTAATAACTGTCACTTTCTCACTCTATATGCCCAGTCATGCAACTCTTCTCCATTTCCAACATTTATTTATTTTTTCCATGTACTCGTGTTGAGCACTAATACTTATAACTCGACACCTCAGCACCTTCAATTTTCATATTCCCCATTATACCCTTGTATAACACGTGGTTTAATTCTATTGGTACTAGTTTGGAGTTCAATTGGGTTTGCAGTTGACATGATAGGAACTCTAATCCTCATCTTAGCTTTCACAAGTATAGTTTCGGTTTCTTCTAAGTCTCCCAAGTTCAACGATTCAAGTTTGGAGTTTGTTTAGCGACTTCATTTGACTTTTCTTCTTCTTCTTCTTCTTCTTTGTTTTCTAATTCTAAAGATATATATTTTATTTTTTTTACTAAAGAGAGATGTGTTACTACAGTACTATGTTTTGTTTTCATATTTTTTTTCCTTATAATTCTTAAGATTATTCGTACAACTCACACAATACTGATTGTTGTATATAAAATTAACGAGCCCCAACTTATGTAATTGGATCGCATTGACATATTAGAAAAAGAAAGTCTTGATACAGTAATGAGAAATCATATCTTTGTTATAAGAAAAGGTTGCAGGATGAGGTTGGAGGTTGCAGTTTGCAGGTTGTAGGTTGGAGGTTGTAGATTGCATGATAAGCTTACATTTTGTAGGTCGTAAGTCATGATGAGTCAGTAAAATATAAAAGTAATAGTGTTTAGTATAACATCATATTATAAAATAGTTAATGTGTTATAAAAACAAGTGTGATCAATTGTCGAAAGCTATACACATTATTCATTCACGACATGTAATGGAGCCATGGAGGTTGAGTCTTATGTGTGATTTGTTCACAACGTGTAATGGAGATTGATCTCCACATGCTCACCACCATCACAAGACCAATATAAATATGATCTAGCACTCGGGAATGTTGTATCCGATATATTTTTTAGCTAGTTAATGACTTATTATTCATTTTTTCCAACCCAAATAGAGTTTTGACTTCAGCTAGTTAATGATTTATTATTTATTTTTCCAACTTAAATAGAATTTTGACTTGAGCATCGGAGATGTCACATAGACGACTACACTATCGACGCCTTTCGGAATAGATTTCGCTTTATGGTTGCAAGAAATCATCAATCGTTGTCGTCCAAAAACAGGTTTCGCTATGCACCACTAAGCCAATTCATAAATTTACATCACATATCGGTTCTTGTTATTTATATTGTTTATTTGACTTTTTTTTTCTTTGTGATGCAGGGACTATAGTCTCACATTGGTTGAATATCCAACTTCCTTAGGCCTTATATGACGGTGGCCTCTATCTCCTATTAGTTTGAGTTTTGGGATGTCATGCCTCACGTCACTTTGTTTTATAGTTCTAATAATAAGTTTATAATAATGCTCTTTAAATTTATAAATTTGATACAACTTACACAATTCTAATAATAATAATACTCTTTAAATTTCTAAATTTGTGCTTATTTGAGTCAGTTTTAGGTCGTACCAGTTTTTTTTTGGTTCATTTGACTTCTTTTTTTCTTTGTTTTTTTAATTCTTCATGCATCTTACACCAATTTATAATTTTATGTCATTCTATTGGTTCATGTTTTATGTAATTAGTATTTAGTTAATAAATTGAGTTTAAATAATATCTAAAACAAGTGAAAATGTGAAATAATAAACAAAGAAATTACATATATCTAAAAAAAAAACTAGGAAAACGTAACTAAAAGAAGGAAAAACAAAACCAGTCAGAGCCAAAAGCCAAGACTTAATATTTAACAAGTTTGTTTGTTTTGTTGCTGTTTTTGATGTGTGATTTTTTGTTTTGTTTATATATACAATTATATATTTTAATCCTAAAAAGGCTATCAAAACATACGAAAACTGAATTTAAACTTTTCAAGAATGAGTGTGTTTTTCCAAGCTCTCAATATAAATGCTTTTTCAAGTCTTTAACAATGAGATTTTTCTTGTTGCCCGAGAAATGGATAAAGTGTTTTGTTGAAATTTAGAGAAAACAAAGTTTTATAAAGACCGAAAATAAGAAAAAGAAAAAGAAACAAACGGGTAATGTGAATTGGAGGGCATTGTCAGTTCACTTACTTTTATTCTAACAAAAGTAAGTTAATAACAAAAGTAAGTTATTAAGTTAATGAGAAAGATAAAAAAGAAATCCAAATAGTGTTGATCAGGAGAAAATCTTCACTGAGACGGTATCATTGCCACTTGACGAGACCGTTCCAATGAAATTACACAATTTATCTTGAGAACAGAAATATATATTATTAGATTATAATTTAGTACAATTTCATTGGACGGTCTCACCAAGTGGCAATGAGACCGTCCCATTGAAGATTTTCTCGTTGATCAGACCCATTTTATTGTAATAATGAATAGTATTACTAAAAAATTTTTTTATAATTATGATATAAACAATTACAAATGGATATAAGTTAGTTTGAAAATTCATTTAAAATCTTTTTTTGAATCTTTAAATGTATTGAATGTCTTTATTTTAAAATTCATTTAAAATCTTTTTTGAATCATTAAATGTATTGAATGCCTTTAATCTTTATGATAAAGATTTTTAAGAAGGTGGTTGGCCTGGTAGTTTGTTGTTGTGGCCTGTGGGGGATAGAGGCACATAGGTACAGTATTACACAATTATTTTTTAGGTCGATTTTTTTTTTGTTGTTGTGAAAAAGACATGTTCTCGTCTTTAATTTGATGTCCTATTTAAGTAACCAAAATCATGGTTTGTTTTAATATTTTTATTTTTATATTTAAATTGAAAAAAGTGTGGTTGTCATTTGTCAAAAATCAAAATGGAACAAAATCTTCAAGCACAATGACTTATTCGGTCTTTTAGGGTGAGTTTGGTATGTGGGATGAGACGGAACAATGTGTGACAATTTTCTCTTGTCCCACGTTTGGCGCGTCTTTAACATAGGACTGGAGGAGATAAGATGGGATAAAAAACCCAAAAAATTGTCCCACACAAATACCTCGGCCAAATTTGTCCCATGCATAAGACAAGTCGTGAAAAGATTTTTTGCTGCCTTCGTGAAATTAGACAACCCAACCCAAGCCAAACAAGACAACACAAGTCATCAAACGACCGGCAGTCGGTGAGAAGCCGTGATGTCCCTCTCAGTCTCTCCCTTTTCTTTATCTCTCTCTCTCTCCGTTCGACCTCTTTTGATTCGAGCCGATCTGATGGGTTTTCGATTTTGGATTTTTGGATTTTTGGATTTTGGGATTTTTTGATTTCGATTTTGGATTTAGGGTTTTCGATTTAGAGTTCTCGATTTAGGATTTTGGGATTTTGGGATTTCAATTGAGGGTTTCCGATTTGGGGTTTTGATTTCTTTCACCAATTTTTTGTGAATTAGTTTGTTTATTTGTGGAATTATTTGTGCTTCTTTTGTGTTTTAGGATTGAAAGAGATTTGGTTTTTCTCGATTTTGGTCTTGTTGTATTTCCTAGAATAAAAACAAGTCTATATACTTTGGTGGATTGATGTCCATATATTTCACTTGAATGTTGTGTTCTCGTTCCTGGGTAGTGGGTAGTTTTCAGTTTGTTCTTTGGCTTTGCTTTGCTCTGTTTTTTTTTTTTTGCTTTTCCCCTATTGTTCGTCTTGTTGTGTTCTCGTTTAATCAAAAAATAAATAAATTGCAATGAGTTTGTATTTGTGATTAGAAAACAGACTTGTAATCAGACTAAAAATTGCACAGAACCTAATATGGACTAAAATTGCACAAAACCTCATAAATATAGTTATGAACAAAAAAAAATATGGTGGTTGTTGGGTTGATGATCTGAGTTGAATTTGAAGATTGGTGATCTGGGTTGGATGAACTTCAATATGTGATGGTTTTGGTTGGATGATGTTCAAAATGATTCACAATTATTTGTTAATTATTCTTTTTTAATGGTTGAGATTGTCTGATCCATTATAATTAAGTATAATTAAGTATTAAAATTGAGTACAATTGGGTATTAAAATAATTAAGTACTAAAATTGATTTTAAAATAATAATAATAATGATAAAATATAAGTCTTTCAAAAAAAAAAGATAACAGGGGTATTCTGGTCATTTGAACCTCTTGTCCCGTTCTGTCCCAGCCATACCAAACGTATAACAGTACATTTAACTGTTCTATCTCAGACATTCCAAACACAGTACAGAACAATTGTCTCGTCCCGTCCCCCCTTGTCCCATCCCATGCCCGTACCAAACGCACCCTTACTATATCGTAGTTATCATCTTCTAAGAATTTTTCTATTCTCTTTTTATTTCTTTTTCAAAATTATTACTTTTAATTATTAAGTAGATTAGTTAATTAATTGAAAATTAGTAGTGGCATAGGAGTATAGGACCAGTCTCAGGCTCTCAACATTCAGTAGGCTTAAATTTGGCACTTCCCCAACTAAAGAGAATTACCATTATATGGTACAAAACATGCTTGAATTTGTATTTCTTTAAAAAAGAGAGTTGATTGCTGCATTGACAATGCAACTGTCCTAAGCTTAATTCACAACTGGAAAGTTAAAAGGTAATTTTCAGGCACACATTTTAATTTACAGATCATAGAGTTTATTTGCACAAACCGGGTTAACATTGTTTTCTTTTATTTACAATTAAAAAATATGTTAATAAAAACATCAGGCACCAGTGGTCTAGTGGTAGAATAGTACCCTGCCACGGTACAGACCCGGGTTCGATTCCCGGCTGGTGCATATATATTTTTTGCTTTAATCAGAGATTTCAGAGATGCATATCATTAGCTCCATATGAGGTGTAGTTTATGAACTCCTCCTGAGCTTCCAATATCAGATCCTCATCCTCCCATTCATCTCGGTAAGTATCTGATCGGATGCTCTTGTTCTGATCTCGCCATACTGCATTGAGCAGCAAGCCAGTTGTTGTACTCCGTCTGCAAAAACCAGATTTCAAAAATATGTTAACAACATAACTTGGAGATATAATAGACGATAAAGAAGACGAAAGAGCAACATAATTTACATAATAATCATTTATCCTATGAGTGTATCGCTTAGGTTTGCCAGAAGCTTCTAGTGCTGACTAAAAGTCTAAAATGCTTTAACATCTTCCACCATCTCTTGTTGCGAAGGAAGCATAATCCGGCCAGACAAAACACCTGCAATCTACACGATATGATTGTCATCCACAGTGACGATGCCATTGGTTTCGAGAAAGGGGAAACTAAGATTGTACCTTAAAATAAAAAACTTTGCACTTTTATACTATATATTCAATTCTTTCCTTCTTGCAATATCTAATAAAATTTGTCTCAGAATCATACTGAAAGTAAACCGAATAAAACTTACCCAGTGCAATGAAAGATCACATCAGCAAGGACAACTCTTCCATTTCGAAAAACCACAGTTCCATCTTCATGGGCACTTTCTATCTGTATTATTCAAGTAAATGTCACATATGAAATCAACTAATGCTCAAGCTTTCGGTGGACTTATCATGATTCACGACAGCCACCCCACTCTTACCATAGAATGAAGCCACATATTATCATAACCAGGCTGCTTTTCATATGTTCCATCTTCATTGAATTTTGATGCAACATGAACTTCTTTAACTAACCCGGCCATGTCCCTAGATATGTCCGCAGCACTGAAGGAATTGCCAACCAAAATTACAACCTGCCAATTGCAGAAGATAACTTAGATAATAGCTGTATGTAGTATTAGATTGAGAGAACGTAGTGATTTCAGTATCACACAAATGCATACTTGATCTCGGATAGGTTCAGGAATGCGATAGTTATGGCTATGCATTTGCTTCCCTGGCCACACATCGATACCTATAAAGAATATCAAAATTCATGGGAACATAGAGGTATAATAAATGATCTTTATAAACTATTTGAAAATGCACTGCACAGACATCACATAGAATTTTAGATTTTAGATTGACTTTTAAATTCTTGGTTTCCTTGAAATTGACAACAATTTGATAAATTTTTGGGAGAATGTTCAATTAAAAAAATAACAGCAACTAACCAAAACTGCATATATTTTCCACCTCATAATCGACTTGAGAGGTTAAAATTCTGTCAATGATGCAAATTCAAGAGTACTCTAAATACAAACCTTCAAAACGTTATTGAGCACTGCCCAAAGGTGTATCTCGGAAAATTTCTTCATCGACCTCCATTAAAGGTCGATTTTGACCTTCCATGGAGGTCGAACAAGCTTCCAACGGAGATCGAACAACTTCCAACGGAGGTCAAACGACTTCAACCTATTCCGACCCCCATTGGAGGTCGATCGATTTCGACCTCCAATGGAGGTTAAATCGACTTCCAATGGAGGTCTGTTAAACAGACCTCAATGAAGAAGATGAAATAATAAAATCAAAAAATGAAAAACTGAAAAGTAAATAAAAAAATAGAGTAAAGTAAGGGTATTTTTGGACGTCACTTACTTTGGTGCCTTTAAAACATAAGTTATTAAAGTGATGATAGTCTTTAAATACCAACTTAAAAAAGGGACAAAAAACCCTATTTCCTCACAAAAACACATGAAGAGTAAATTTAAAGTTTTCAAGAATGAGTGTGTTTTCGCAAGCTCTCAATATAAATACTTCTTCAAGTCTTCAATAATGAGTTTTTTTCTAGTTGCCCAATAAGAAAATCAAGTGTTTCGTTGAAATTTAGAGAAAATTGAGTTTTATAAAGACCGAAAATGAGAAAAAAAAGAGTAATACTATACAACCTAAATAATGAATCCAAATTTCAACATAAATGATGTGGTAAGTGAATTGTCATCACCGTACACAACATGTGATGACGTGGTTAATAAAAAAACAATTTGCCACATCATTTAAGTTGAAATTTGGACTAAATTTTTGGGTTGGGTGAAAAAAATGAAAGATATTTGTGGGAGAAAAATAAATAAACAAGAAAATAAATAACGTGAGTTGGAGGGATATTTTTGTCGCTTCATTTATTTTTATTATTTTTTTGATCGAACAAAAGTGTGGTTTTCATTTGTTAAAATGGGACAAAATCTTCATGCCCAAAGACTTGCATAGTCTTATATTTTAGTTTTCATCTTCTAAGAATTTTTTTTATAGGTGCGGATATTGCTCCCATAAAACTAATTAGTATAAATACATACATGTCTAAAATTTAAAATAAATCTTTACTATAAACACTCATCCTAATAATAATATTACCCTTATTGAAATGAATATATTCATTTTAATACATTTTATTTATAAACCCTCTAAAATTATTAACGCACCCAATTTATAAAAAAAAATCATATTACTTTTAGAATCAAATTCTCTTCTAATAATGGTCCAATTTACTATTGTAAATGTCTTGAAAAGTTGTAGAACTGGATTGTATATGAGGTCAAAGAGATCTTCAATTTTGAATTCTCTTATATATACATCTATATTGAAAAAACAAACCTCATTAATATCTACAGCCATCTTTAAAAAAAAAGAGTACTATATCACTTTTTGTTTATTTATACTTTGATAGAGTTCATAACTAGACACAAAAGAAAGACAAAAAAAGAAATACATGCTTTTGTATAATCAGAGTCATCTGAAAATTCTTTTTCCATCACTTTGTTATATGATAATCATGTAATAATGAGAAAGTGAGATAATTGAAATAAAATTAGAGTTTAATTAGGGTTTGTCATAAAACTTAGGGTTTATAATAAGTTTTTTTTTAAAGGGCAATTACCAATTAAGTCCTAGATTTTTTTTAAAAATTCCAAGTTGTTTGCGACTTTTACAAAAGTGACCAAATTGGTCCTTACATTTTTTTCAAGTGCCAAATTAGTCTCTCTAACTAAGTTTCACCAGTCAACTTTAACTGTGTCGGGGTGAAATTGTACTTTACTCGTAAAAAATATAATAATGACACATGCACAGTTTTTTAACACATGAATATTTTATTTATTTTATTTGTTGGTTTTGATTTTTGTATAATTTTGACAACAGTGATTGTATAATATTAACAATAAAAAAAATAATTATATAAAAATGGTAAAAGACTAAACTAGAAATAAATTATAACTTTGTTTATAAATTAAGTTTATAATTGACATTGCCTTATTAAAATGTTTTTAGATTTTTTAGTAAATTTTAATTTAAGAAGGCATAAATGATGTTTCATTAATAATATTTCTGGATTTTGTTGTAATTATAATGATGAATTTAATGCACGAATGACAAAACAACTTTATTCTAATATGATAAATAAATGGTATTTACGTACTTTAACTAAAATTGTTAAAGTTTAATAGTTATATTTAACACCGTTAAACCGTTAAATAGACCAATTTGGTCACTTTTGGAAAGTGAGGGACTGATTTGGCAATTGGAAAAAATGTATGGACCAATTTGGTTACTTTTGTAAAAGTCGCAAACAACTTGGAAATTAAAAAAAAGTCCATGACCAAATTGGTATTTTCTCTTTTTTAAATAAAAAGATGTGGTTGAAGATATATGTGTAATTAATGAATGTAGATAACATTTGATTTATTTTTAATTAAAGTAATTTGTCTTTGGTAAATTTCTATTGATATAATTAATTTTTTTGATAAATATGGGTGTACTAATTGTTTTTATGAGTGGCAATATCATCACATTTTTTCTATTTGATGAGATGAGATTAGTCATGTGGTAAACCTCTCACACCTGCACCAAGAGGTTGATGGTTCGAGTCCCCCCCTCCCCTCCAACACCCCGAATTTATGTAATAGTATAATACTTTAAAAAACATTTTCTAATTTTCTTTTTCACAATTATAATTTTAATTATCAAGAACAATATACATTTAATTGAAAAATTGTTGTGGCATAGGACCAGTCTCAGCATTCACTATGCTTGAGTTTTGCACTTCCCCGACTAAAGAGAATTTTAATTTTTTATTATTTAATATACCACAAATCCACAAATGACGATTAGAATTTGAAATATTGGCAAGTTTAATGAACGTTTTTTTACCATCAAACCACATTGAGCGGTGATCCCCACTAAAAAGAATTACCATTATATTTATACCACCCAACTCAAGTATATATATTAATCTAAAACAATATTGAACATTTCTATTATTTGCATATGGGAAATAAATATTTAGTTTAAATACAACTTAGTCAAAGGTTTTAAAATTTTTTTTTCTTTTTGCCCATAATGTAGTCAAAGGTTATAATATTAAGTAATTTCAATATACAAAACATGCTTGAATTTGTAACCCATTTCGTGTCTGATTAAATAACAATAATAATAATAAAACAATGACTAAAAGAGTAGAATTTGCAACTTAAAATCAAACATTTTAAACATGCTACAGTTATATTATATGATGATCGAAGATCTAACACGATAAATATATAAAATTTTAAATAAAAAAAATTGACGGACAAAATATTTGCACAAATTAGGTTGACATTGTTTTCTTTATCTATAGATAGTAATATGTCATATGTTAACATTCGGCACCAGTGGTCTAGTGGTAGAATAGTACCCTGCCACGGTACAGACCCGGGTTCGATTCCCGGCTGGTGCAAAATATATTTTTGCTTTAATCAGTTCTTTTGAGCTCTCAAACCAAATAATCTCAAGTAAAATCATGATGTTTTTATCATCTATTTTGTTCTCTCAAACCAAATAATTAGGGACAATAATCATGTTTTTATCATCTTTATTACATGTTGTTTCTGATTTATGGGCTCATTGATGGAGATTTCAGAGATGCATATCACTAGCTACTCCCTGAGGTCTAGCTCCATTTGAGGTGTAGTTGATGAACTCCTTCTGGGCTTGCAATATCAGCAGACCCTCATCCTCCCAAACATCTCGGAATGTATCCGGTCGGATGCTAATGTTCGTTACGGTTGCATGCATCATTCCATATCGCCATTTTGCAAAGCTTGGACTCCCACACTGAGCAGCAAGCCAGTTGGTGTACTCATACTGCAAAAACAGATTTCAAAAATATGTTAGGAACATAACTTAGAGATTCAGACATAAAGAAGACAGAAGATGAAAGGTCAACGAAATTTACCTTATAATCATATATGTTATGAGTGTAACGCTTATGTATGCCTTTAGCTTCAAGTGTTGAGTAAAAGTCTTGAACATCTTTCATCATCTTTTGTTTTGAAGGAAGCATAATCCGGCCGGACAAAACACCTGCAATCCACTTGCTTTGAAGTTCAGACAAGGGGAAAGGGATGGCCTGGCATGATAATTTAACAAAATTATTCATACTATCATTAGTAAGTAGTAACAAATGTCCAACCAAAATTTGGGCATGAAATGCAGAGTAGAACCTTCCATGTTATCCCAACAAAGGAAAGCCATGGGGCCAAGGCTGGTGGAAAAACATGCTTGTAAAGTGGTCCCACACGATTGTCATCCACGGTGATGATGCCGTTGGTTTCAAGAAAGGGGTAACGATAGTTGTACCTTAAAATAAGAACATTTGCACACATACTATTCAATTCTTTCCTTCTTGTTTAAATGTTGCTGATCATTCATTCAGTTTCAGCATGTAATAAAATTTGTCTCAGAACCAAGCTGAAAGTAAACTGAATAAAGCTTTACCCAGTGCAGTGTAAAATCACATCAGCAAAGACAACTCTTCCATTTCGAAAAACCACAGTGCCATCTTCATGTGCACTTTCTACCTGTATTATTCAAGTAAATGTTACATATCAAATCAGCCAATGCTCAAGAATCAGGTCAAATAAACTTTCTGTTGACTTATTATCATGATAGCCACCGCAGTTACCTTAGAATGAAGCCACATATTGTCATAACCAGGTTGCTCTTCGTATGTTCCATCTGCAACAAATTTTGATGCCACATGAACTTCTCTAACTACCCCGGCCATTTCCCTGGATATGTCCGCAGCACTGGCGGAATTGCCAACCAAAATTACAACCTGCCAATTGCAGGGGATAACTTAGCTAATAGCTAGGAAATAGGATATATATATATGTAGTACTAGATTGAGAGAACTTAGATAGAATGCAATAAGCAATTACAATATCACAAAAATCCGTACTTTATCTCGGAAAGGTTCAGGAATGCGAAAGTTATGGCTATGCATTTGCTGCCCTGGCCAAACATCAATGCCTATAAAGAATACCAAAATTCATGAGAACATAGGGGGTATAATAAATGACCTTTATAAACTATTTTGGACAACGCACTACAATAGCATCACAGAGAATTTTAGATTTAGAATGACTTAAAATTCTTGATTTCCTTGGAATTGACAACAATGTGATAAATTTGCAGGAGAATGTTCAATGACAAATATAACAGCAACTAACCGAAAGTGCATATATTTTCCACCTCATACTTGAAACTCGTGTCAATGATTCAAGTTCAAGAGTATTCTAAACACAAACCTTCAAAATGTTATCTTAGTACTGCCCAAAAGTGCATCTCAAATCAAGCAAACACATCTACCTCAATCAATAAATCCAAGTCGGTTTCCCAATCAGAAAAACCTCAAAAAGTTAAAGTTTTACCAACAAGTTGAACAAGAAAACACATCTACCTCAAACATCAATATTTCTAAGGATTAGTTTAGTCTGACAATCGATTCAGTTTATACCATAACATTATAAATAAAACAAGCCTTGAAAGTTGAAATTTAAACTCAACCACATTGAACCCCGTTGATCAAAATGAAGAAAATAAAAAACAAGTACCAGGAATATCAGTAACATGAGTCTGAGAGTATCGTCCACCACTACAAACTACCACAGCATCAAAAACCTCTTCCACAACGATGTCACCATCACTTGTCTTTTTAGAGCTCACTTTCCATCTATTGTTCTCCACTAAACACACCTTAACCACCTCAACTTCAAACCTAACCATTTCTTCAACTGCAAACACCCTCGCAAACTCTTTCAAGTACATCAACACCTCCTGATGACCCGGAAATCTTCTGGGGTCCCCGGACCCGTCACTGCGAGTCAGGAACGGATAGTCTAAGAAACCCATGGACTCTCTGGATAAATTGGTCCGGAGAGAGCTGTAGAGGCTAGAGTGGACCGAAACTCGATGTGGGTCTAACCCAAGTGGATCGGAGTCAACCTCTTGGGTGTAGACCCAGGTACCACCAACTTGATCTTCTCTTTCGAATACCACCACCGCATGGCCTTCCCGGCGCAACTCGCGGGCGGCAACTAGGCCAGCTGCTCCCGCTCCGATCACGGCCACGTAACGTGATATCATGGTGATTGGATACCAAGTCAATTCTTTTAAACGTCTGCATCGTCTCCTTTTCTATTTTATGCCAAGACAAATCGGCATGTCGTTAAACGGTCGCTTTAGACTTTAGAGTTAAAAAACAAAATGGAGAAGAACGCCTCCAGCTGTTTTTCTTTTGTTTTCGTTTTTGTTTTTCAAAAAACGATTTCGAATTCGCGTTTGTTTAACCGTTTTTCATTTTATTTTCGAAAAATAAAAAAAAATTGAAAAACACAATTAATGTTAAAAGTGAAAATTTTGAAAAACATTTGAAAGTTGTTTTTTCGTTTTTCGTTTTTGTTTTTTCACTTATTTTTTTTTTTATAAAAAAAAATTATTTTTTTCTTACTTTTCTCTATCTTCCCGTCACTATTCTTCTTCATCTTCTTCCAGACTCCTTTTCTTCTTCTTCTTCTTCACCAATCGGTTTCTTCTTCTTCTTCGCCGATCCGTTTCTTCCTTCTCTTCTTCTTCGCCTCTTCGCCGCCATCGGTTTCTGTTTACTTCCTTCTCTTCACTGCCGTCACTTCTTTCTTCTATTCTTCTTCTTCTTCGCCATTCCCCTCACCGATCGGCTTCTTCTTTCTTCTTCTCTCCTCCTTCTTCTTCTTCTTCTTCTTCACCGAGTCCACTTATTAGTCATCCAGCGAAGTTAAAATTTCCTTTTCTTGAAATTTTACTGAACTTTGTTTGAATACCAGCTTTTCAATTTCCTTTCCTTCCACTTCCAGTGTAAAAGACCCATTCAAGCTTAAAAATTTCAGCATCCCAAGGACATCTTTGGCTAGTGACCCATTCCTTCAAAAGTTGTATATACACTGTTTGATAGAAGTCCTAAACGAATTGGGTGTTTCAACAATTGATTCCAAGTAACTACGCTGGATAGGTGATTGATGTTGAAAAGGGTGTGGTTAAAAAATGGTTATTTTACAGGTAATGGTACTTCTCATTATGATTGCAGTGACGATGTGTGTACTAATGATGCCCTTACATGTTCTTCTTCGGGGAGTTTACTAGATAGGCGTTTGGTGATTGGTGTTTTAAAATTTTATAGCAATGAAAGATGTCTTGAACTGGGAAGAAAATACCATGCATTGATTATCAAGAGTGAAGTTAGTGTTAATCAGTTTGTAGGAACTAGTCTTGTTGGTATGTTTGCTAAATGTGGAGATATGAGTTTACCGGTAGCACGTTTAACTCCAGATTTTGTTAACTTAACTCCAGTTTACTGAATTTCATGTGTAATGTTCTGGTGACTCACTTTTATTCAAATTATATATATATATATATATATATATATATATATATATGTATATGTATATATGTATGTATTCGGTGAATCAATTTTCTTCTCTGATTCATTATTATATTTTCTCTTTATTTTTACAACAATTTTTAAATTATGAGTTATTTGATAATTATTTGGGATGAATTATTGACTCCCTTTTATTCAAATTAAAAATTGCAATAGAAAAAATATAAGAAAAATTATAATTTTTGATATTTTTCAGTTATTCTACCAGAAGTGTTTTTACTGTTTTCATTTTCAGAATTCAGCTTTCAGTGAAGGCTACCAGACGCGTTTTTACTGTTTTCAATTTCAGGATACAGTTTCCCGTATATGCTACCAGACGCGTTTTCAGAATTCGAAAAATAAAAAAAAACACTGTTTTCATTTTCATTTTTATTTTCGAAAAACAGTCACTGAAAAACGCTTACATGACAGACTCTTAAGAGTTCGTATTGTAAGGGTTTTTTTATTTATTGTTTTATAAAAATAAAAATAAAAATGAAAATAGTAATTTTTGTTTCAATTACGAAATCTGAAAATACGTCTGGTAGCATATACTGAAAGTTGTATTCTAAAAATAAAAACGGTAAAAACATATCCGGTAGAATAACTGAAAATATCAAAATTGTAATATGAAATTTGCATTTTAATTGATATTACGGCCTAAAATTATAGGAAAATATTGGTAAGAAACTAGTATTTAATTTTTTAATTTTTTTAAAAAAAGTAATTAATTTGGTCCATAACTTTTAAAATTTAAATTAATGTTAAAGTTAAGATGTAACATAATATAAAAGATAATATTATATTTGTTAAAAAAAATAAAGATAATTTGTATTTAATAATATAAGATATTTAATATAAAATTTCTTATTTGAGGAAATTGCAAGAAATAATCAGAAAGTTTATAGGTTTATTGTTTTTAGCCAAAAGTTTATTTTTATTGTACTTATCATTTTTAGGGTTGAACTGACAACTATACCCTCCCTTTTATCTTTTCTCCACCCAAAATTTCCCTCTCTCTTATTTTTGAAACCCTCCATTTTTAGTTTGAAATAAGATATTCTTCCCCCCCCCCCCCCCCCCCCCCCCCCCCCCCCCCCCCCCCCTCTCTCTCTCTCGCTCTCATCCTTCAAATCATAAAATTTCTCAAAGTTCTCTGCTGGTTCACTTCGTCCACTACCAGTGCAAAGACAAAAACGGAATTTCTGCTAATTCTTTCTCTCTTCGTTCTTTATGTGTGGGTCTGTCTCTCTCTTCGTTCAACGCAGAAAATTTCTGCTCATCAGCTTGTTCAAATTAGCTTCGTTCAACATTTCTACTCGTCAGCTTGTTCAAATCAGGAAATTTCAGCTTCGTTCAACATTTCTGCTCGTGTAAACTGCTGCTCACCACTACAAATTTCTGCACCTTCAACAGATATCCTTCATTCTTTGTGTGTGGGTCTCTCTCTCTCATGAAGTAGATTCGAAACCCATCAATAATTTTGTCTCAGAACACATCTCTTTCTTGTGAAGTAGAACTGGAGCCAAACGACGTTCTTCAAAGGTGTGTATCCCTTTCCCACTTGTTTTTTTACAAGGATTATTATTTATGATTTAAAGAATAAGAGACCTGTTTCAATTTAGAGTGAAACCTAGCTACTGTGATATTTTGTTCCCATGTTACATGCCTGTTTATGTCAAAGTTACATGCTAGTGTATTTGTAAGTTACATGTCAGTTGAAAATCTCGATTTACATGCATGTTATTGTAGACTTTACATGCATGTTATTGTAGACTTTACATGATAGTTTATTTCTAAGTTACATGTCAGTTGGTTATTTTTGAAGTTACATGCCATCAGTTATTGTTTTGTTACATGTCAGTTCATTATAAAGTTACATGTTTTAAATTTTATATGTCAGTTCCCAACCAGTTTAAATGTTTCATGTCAAATACTTTACATGTAGGAATATATGTGCAAAGAAATTGGTCATCTATCATGGTGGAAGTTGGGTGGCCAATTGTTATGATGGTGGTATGACAAAGTGGGCCCATGTTCCTATCGGTTTGATTTATGATGGCTAGGTGAAGTTGGTACAAGATGTTGCCAATGTTGATGCTGATAGGTACACCCTAGAATTATGCTCGTTGGCCTTTACGAATAATGGTACTGCTCGTCCGAGAATTGAGAATGACAAAGATGTGTCATGTATGATGGATGAAGATAAGCTATTACCCAAGGTTTATGTTGCCGTTTCGAAGAAGGTAGCAACACAATATGTGCAGAATTGTACTATATTGGAGGAAGATGACAACCTAGTACAGTCAACGTTTCTTCAATAATGTAACCTACCTATTCAACAACCCGTGTATGACGGGTTTCTCCTGCAACTGGCAGCATGTGGGTCTATTCCAGTATTAGACCCAATTGAACGTAATGATGAAACCATTGATGATGAAGAGAATTGTCAGTCATCGGACACCGATAATAGAGATGATAGCTCGATACCTGACGTTGACAGATATAGTCAAGAAGATGAAGATTGCAATCATAGTGTGGGTTCTGGTTCTGGGAGTGTTGGAGGACATGGATGTGCTGGTCCATCGAGTTTTACTACATTTAGTGGTGTTTCCTTTCGAGAGGATGGATTGGGTGACGGTGTTGATCAAAGTTGTGAACATGCTTCCTCACGAGCTTGGATTATTCCTGGATCCGAAAGGTATTCGTTCGAACTCATTAGCACAGAGGAATCGGTTTCAGATGATGGCTGGTTATACAAGGGTAGAATATTTCAATACAAGAAAGATCTTAAGCGAACGTTGCATATGTATGCTTTGAAGGAGCAGTTTGAAGTCTAGATTAGAAGGTCTAGCAAGACACGTTATGAGGCCGGATGTAAAGATGACGAGTGTGAATTCCAATTACATGCATTTAAGATGCAAAAAGGAGAATATTGGGTGGTTCGAATGTTCCTGAAGGATCATACTTGCAATATCGATGGTTTCCATGCACGTCTTCGACAAGCAAATTCTTGGACTGTCGGCGAACTATTAGCACCAAAGTTGCAAGTACACGACCACTCTCAAAAACCCAAAGACATCATGGTCGAAATGAAAAATGGATCATGGACTTCATTTGTTGTATACAAAGGCTTAGAGGGCAAAGGATCATATATAGACATCTGTTTTTGGTCCTCCCGAAGAATCATTCAAACTGTTGCCTGGTTACTGTCATCGATTGAAAGAAGTAAATCCAGAGACTATTACTGTAATGAAGACAAATGTTGCAAATCAGTTTGAATATTTGTTCATCGCTCATGCCGCATCGCTTCATGGATTTCATACTGTGATTCGGCCGGTTATTGCCATTGATGGTACTCATTTGAAGGGTAAATTTGCTGGTATTATGTTTGTAGCTATATGTCTAGATGCAAACAACCAGGTTTTTCCTTTGGCATATGGCTTTGGCGACGTTGAGGGTGAAATGTCATTGACTTGGTTTTTAAATGAGCTTAAAAATGCTATTGGTAGTCCTGAGGATTGCATGATCATATCCAACCGCCACCTCGGGATCAAGGCTGCAATGGAGAAAGTGTACCCTAATGTACCGCATAGATATTGTGTGTTTCACATGGCTCAAAACATCAAAAGTTATTACAAAATGAAAATGTGAATCTTCTTTTCAAACAAGCATAGAAGGCTTACTGGAAATCTGATTTCAAGGAAGTGATGTTGGAGATGATGAAGGTTAATAGGGTAGCATTCAAAGATTTAATGAATGTTGGGCTTGAAAGGTGGTCTCGTGCTTACTCTCCTGTTAGGCGTTATCAGTTGATGACCTCAAGCATTGCCGAGTCGATGAACTCATGTTTGGTACATGCTCACCAAATGCCAATAACAACCATGGTTGAGTTTATTAGAGAGATGCTTCAAAAATGGTTTTATAAGCACCGTACAAATGCTGAAAAAACCCGGACACAATTAACTCCATGGGCCACTGAATTAATAACAGAAAGAAATAAAGATTAAAAAAAGTATACGGTTTGTCCAATTGATTCGGTTAGCTTCAATGTGAAGGATGAGAATAAAGAAGGTTTGGTGATCCTTTCTGAAAAGACTTGTAGCTGTATAAAATTTCAAGTTGATAAACTGCCATGTCGCCATGCATTAGCCGCAATAAGGTTATTATCCTCTTGTTCCATTGTTGACGGTGATTTTTGGATTACGTAAAATAGATCACGCGTCACACAAAACATACTGAATTAAATATCGAGCAACAAATCAAAAAGAATAAAAAGTCAATCAAACAAGATTTTACGTGGTAAAACCCCAAAGTGGGGAAACGTCCAAGGTTGCCAGCGACGGTGAGAAAGAAATCCACTATCAAGAATGAATATTACACACTTAAACTTCCTTACTCTCCCCAGTATCTCACAATTCGGTAACCCTTACTGGGTGTTTTTTGAGTCTATTTATACATGCACAGAACCCTAATTTTTGGAGTATAAGTAAAAAAAAGGTAGTGGTAAATCATTAAAACTATGACTTGTTGGAGTCGTTTTTATCATATCAGGACTTTTTCTTATTTTGGGTTCTGACAACTCTTAAGGAAATCTGTTTCCTTGTCAGACCATACTTCTTGATATATTGTTTGAAGATGATTCTTCTTTACGTGTTTGAGTCATAATAACGTTATCAACATGCCAAGCATTCGAACATATCTAGTTATTGTCCACGTGTCGCTTGGCCGACCATCTTCCAAACCTCACCAGATCTCTTTCAACCTTTCATTTTCTGAAGTTCTCGGCAGAGCATCCCAACGCCTTTGATTTGGAAGTAAATGCGGTAGACGAACCAGAGTTAGTGAAGTACAGTGAAAGGTTCGATCTTCCCCGATCGGCCGAACTCTCCTTAAATGACCAACGTGTAAGCTGGAACCCTCATCGGGGTGCAGTGGCCATCTATGGGACAATGCTCACATATGGGGTCACACTGCCCCTTCAACCTTTCATCGTCCGATTCCTGGCTGAGACCGGTATCGCCCTTCCTCAGCTTTCACCAAACTCATATCGAGTCCTTATGGGTTTATGGCACATATGGAAGCAAATCGGTGCCAAATACCACCCGACCCTATAAGAGATTCGTAACTTTTATACTTTGGGTCGGTCAGAAAATGGGGGTACCTTTTACCTTCAATCTAGTTCGATTAGCCACTGGATTCCTGAAGGGTACAACCAACGACCCACACCTCCATCCAACAAAGATCATAAGGGCTTCATTTGGGGCTACCCTTCCTTCAACAAATATTAGAAGAACAACTGGTTCTTCATTCATGGTGAATAGGGTGAAACCGTGGTCACCGATCCTCGGTAAGAGTTGACCAGGAACAGTGTTCCCAGGCACTTCTACAGTCCCAAGCTATAGAATAAGACCCCTGCAATGTTAACAGAGGACCAAGCAAAAAATGTTGTCAAGGCTGCTCAAACAACGTGGGAGGCCAGGGACCGGGGTGCGCTGTTCACCGAGAAGGCCCTTCAAGACCTCGGACTGTTTACCTCAATCTCGAATCGACCCAAACGCCGTAAGTTCCTTTACTTTCGAGCCTTGACTTTTACTGAATTAATTTTTACTCATTCTGATTTTCTTTCAATGTTCAGTGTACGAGATAGATATCGTGGCCGGGGAACAAGCCGAGAAGATTAAAAATCTCGACAAGGTTAGTCGTGCAGAAGCTGCTTCCTAGCTGGCTCATGGTATTTCTCCTCCTTAACAAACCATGGTTGAGCATACTTATGAGCTTGACCCCAACAAATCTTCAAATGTTCCTGATCAGAAGAGAGAGAAGAAGTCCTCTGATCGGGGTGGTGAATAGAAAAGGTCTCCTAGAGGTACTAGGAGGAAGCTTACTAAGGAAACGGCTGGTCGCCACCTAACCAGACCTTCAGGGAGATCACTGGTCAGAAAAGTGACCAAAACTGTTACAGGCTTATTTGCTTCTGATGCTGCTCGAGAAAAGAAGAGATCCGAGCCATCAAGAGATCTAGGAGCTTATCAGATTGGAGTTAGACTAGTCATTCTTGAAGAAGATGATGAGGACCAAGATACGATGACTGACCTGATTCGTAGAGAGCACCGATCAAAGAAGGGAAATGATCGTTCTTCAACTCTATCTACCACTCTGCCACTTGATCAATTCGGAACGGATGATCGGGCTACTGCTGGGGCCAGCCCCTAACAAACTCAACCTCCATCTTCAGCTAAGCCATTCTCTCTTCAAACCATCTATCCAGTCGACCAAGGCCATTCAAGCTCTCCAGCTCATCGTGCTGGCAATGCTCCAATGCAATTTTCTATTAAACATCAGATAGTCTTTACAGACTCGGATTCTGACAAGGGACAAGCCAATCCTGTCAAGGTATCAGCCAATCCGCCTGTCTCTGAGGATAACCTATCTAACCATGAAGTGGATCGATTCCGCAAATTTCCTGTAGGGCCGAATCACCCTTTAAGGCTTTTGCCTGATGTAGCCATGACCCCCCTTGCAGGAAATACAGAGGTGGGCCTATTGAGGGCTACTGGTCAGGAATAAAAAGTCACAACACCTCCGGTAGCTACTAATAAAATCGTACCTATCACAAATCCAATCGCCACTGACCATCAGCCTCACGACCCAGCCGTGACAATAGCTTCTGCTTCTGTTGGTATCCCTGATTCGGGGACAACATCAGTCGACCCTCTTGACATGTTTAAATCTATGTCAGTTGGAAGGGGCTACGTTGGTGAAGGCTACTGGACCAAATTTCAGAACGCGAGCGATTGGGAGCGAGTCCGCGCTATTTACAATAATGGCAAATACATATGTGTTTTTTACTCTTTCTTATCAATTATTTTCATTTTAAATCCATACAGTCGTGACTTGTTTCTTTCCTTTTCTTAAGGCCGTGGAAGAGATGGCCAGAGCTATGGTGGCTCAAAGGAAGTAGGATGCTGAAATCTCTCGGCTAGAGAAAGAGCTTGAAAAAAAGAAGGGAATTGATCAACTCTATTTCAACCAGCGAGTCAAAATTGAGAGCATCCTTTGAAGAGAAATTGAAACAGCGTGATGCGACTGAGGCAAATCTTAAGGAAAACGCTATCCGACGCTGAGACCCGAGTTGATAATGCAACAACTAGCCTGACGGAGCTCGCAGTAAGAAGTACCGAACTTGAAGCAAATCTAGCCAAGGCTGAATAACGGTGCTTGGAACTTCAACATAAACTAACCCTGGCAGAACAGGCTGCTGCTGGTCAAGAAGCAGAGGCTCGAATTGCTAAGGAGACTTTGGCTGCCTCTCAACAATCTATGCTTGAGGCCCAGCAGGGATCAGAGGAGGCCAAGCTTCACTATGAAAGGCTGGTTGAAGACCTGAGGCAGCAGAAGGTCAATATAGAGGTGCTCTCTTAGGAGGCCAAATTAGCCCTTAAAGTTCAGAGTGTTGATCGCTACAAGAAATCCCCAACGTTTGAAGCAGTTATACTGAGGGAATTGGAAAGAGGTTTGGCCACTGCTCGAATGTTCTTCGGGGGTAAGGAGAGGTCAACCAGAAAGGCTAGCCGTAAATGGGATCGAACAATCGAGAAACACAGGGCCGAGTCCCTTGAAGTGATAAAAAATCAAAGGATAAGATGAAGGGCTTAATGCAAATATATTGGGAAGGATCCTTACCAAATGCATCTAAAGCTCCCATCCAGATCATCTTTGGTGACTTTTCACTCGGTCAGAGAGAACGGCGCAATAACCAAGGGCATTGACGTTGGCCCTTTGTCTGAGACTGACTATTCTCCTTTCATGGTTGAAGATCTTGAAGATGACATATGTTGGCAAGATTTTAGAGACCTGACCAAGGGCTATGAAAAAGAAATTAATCCCCCTGATACCTCCGGACCTGGTGGCCCTTCAAGCACTCCTAGAGCTTGATCGCTCCTTTGTCAAAATATTTTCCGTTATCCCACATATGTTGTAAATTTTCCTTGTAACACTATAGATGATTTATTCACCTTTTAATGATACAAGCCTTCAATTTACTTGTGTGGTCTTTTATTTTAATTAACCATTTTGCTGATCGTCACTTCTAATCTAACCAATTATCTTATTAACCGATTGTGACTAACATGTTTGATTAACTCTTCAGCTGACCGAATTCAATTGACTACTAACCCGCTCAACTATCTTAGTTAACTAAACAATCTTGGCTAAACTAACTATCAATTATCTCTGATTCATTTAGTTTATCCTTTTGGTGCTCATTTTCGACCCAGTCGATCATTTTTTTTAGGTCAGTCTAGCTGATGACTAGCTCTTAGTTATACCGATCGATTACCTAATCAACTGGTCGGGTTCGATTTGGTTTATAGTTGCATTGTATGCTTGCCCAAGTAGTGTTCATTTGATGGACCATTTGCATGGTATCTAATTTATAGACTCTTATCTTTTATCTGGCAACTAAGTTACTGGGACGTCTCCCAGTAGTCTGTTACTCAAGATTCGTTACAATGAAGATTTGCTCCATCTCATTATCTTTGCTTATCTTAGCTTAGTGTCTGGTTACTTAACGTTTAATCATGAGAATTTGATCATCTCATCCAACTTTCAGTGCATCTTGTCAGGCATTTAGCCGCCTGAAGGCACCCTAACAGTGCTTCTAATGCACCCAGTTAGTTTCGGTGAAAGTGCATTGCCTTTGCGGCATATGCTTTCGGCCCCATCACTAGGCCCCTTGAGATTCCTCTTAAGGTCTAACGAGATTTTCTTTTGTGAACGAAAGCAATACTAGAACAGTATTCTCTTGAACTATGTTTCCCTTGAAGGGATTTTATTAATATCTTCCAAAGCTATGAAAAGGAACAAATGATTAGGAATAAGAAAAATCTGTAACTATTATAGACTTAACAAAATATCTAAGAATTCTGATGAACAATGGAAAAAGAAAAACCCCTTAAGGGTAGAATATCTTCAAGTACTGAGCGTTGCATGGCTTGGGTAACTCTCCCCTTTCTGGTCGGACAAGGCGATACGCACCATGCCCAGCTAGTCCGATCACCTGATAAGGTCCTTCCCATTTGTCTAATAGTGATCCAACCGCCTTATCCCTTGTGTTTGGGGATACCTTCTAAAAACCAGATCTCCGAGTTGGAATTTTCTTATCCGGACATGCGAGTTATAGTATCTCGTAGCCCTTTGTTGGTAGGCTGCATTTCTCACCCTCGCCATATCCCTCTTTTCCTCCAACTCATCTAGGTTCTGTTCTAGGGTCAATATATTGGCATCAGACTGATATTGCTGGACTCTTGGGGAAGCATGTGCAACCTCGACCGGAATGACAACCTCGATTCCGAATGCTAAGGAATAAGGTGTTTCTTCAATCGAAGTCTTTTGAGTTGTTCGGTATGCCCAGAGCACTTCATGTAGCTTGTCCGCCCAATTCCCTTTCTTGCCATCGAGCTTGGCCTTTAAAATGTGCTTGATAATCTTGTTGACAGCTTCAGTCTGACCATTGGTCTGAGGATGGGCCGGCGTAGCATAATAGTTTTTGATGTGGAACCTTTGGCACATTTTCCTGAAGTTATCACTATCGAATTGGGTCCCATTGTCCGTAACAATTGTATCTGGGATCCCAAACTGGTAAATGATGTTCTTCTTTACGAAGTTGGTGGTATTAGCTTTGGTTATATGTACCAATGCTTCAGCTTCCGCCCATTTTGTGAAGTAGTCGACTACCAGGATAACGTACTTTGCACTTCCCTTAGTTGCTGTTGGCATTGGACGGATCAAGTCTAACCCCCACATTGCAAATGGCCAGGGTGAGGTCAGATTCTTCAAGTTTTCGGGTGGTTGCCTAATGTCGTTTGTGATCCTTTGACACGTAACACATTTTTCCGCCATCGATTTGGAATCTTGGAATAGGGTTGGCCAGTAAAAGCTCTGTCTGAGGGTTTTATGAGCCAAACTCTTTCCTTAAGTATGGTTTCCACATACGCCTCTATGTATACTAGCCAGAATTTTATCTCCCCATTCTTGACTAACACATCTATGTAGAGCCTTAGAAAACCCCCTTCTGTAGAGCTCACCACCTATTATCGAATATCAAACTGCCCTGTATCTGGTGCGTTTTGCTTTAATTGTATCTGCATGAAGCATGCCATCTTCTAGGTATTGCTTGATCGGGGTAATCCAAGTGATCGGCCCTTCTCCCAATATTTATACAGTCAGATTTTCTTCTTCTTTAATACTGGGCTTTTTGAGATGAGCCACTGAATCGTTTTAGATAAGATTCCAGTGGTTGCTGATGCCAATCTTGATAATGCTTCAACTTTCTCATTCTTTTCTCTCGGGATCTGAGTGATTCTATAATCCTTGAACCTCCCGAGGAGTTCCTTGGCTATCTCTACGTATGCTATCATATTGGAGTCTTTTAACTGGTACTCATCCAGAACCTGGTTAACCAAAACCTAGGAGTCACAAAATATCTCTACTTCGTCCACTTCCAGTACCGTGCATACCCTAAGTCCAGCCAGCAGTGCCTCATACTCGGCCATGTTGTTGGTGGCCTTGAAGTCAAATCTCAAGGTACATTCCACCTGATCACCTTCGGGGGTTGACACCACTATGCCCTCCCCGGTGCCATGCGTATTGGCCGACCCATCAACGTGTAGCTTCCAATAAAAAACCTTCTTTTCCTTTTCTTTTAGTATCCTGACCACCTCACTATTGGGCTCAGTGAACTCGGCAATCAGGTCTGCCACCACCTGACCCTTTTATTGCGGCCCTTGGCGAGTAAATGATGTCGAACTCACTCAGTTGAACTGTCCATTTTGTCAGTCTTCTTGACACTTCTGGCTTAGACAGAATTTGCTTTACGGACAATCTGTGTACACCTTAATCTTGTGAGCCTGGAAATAAGGTCTTAGCTTTCTTGCGGCTGTCACTAATGCTAGTGCCATCTGTTTGGCTTCTGAGTACCTTGTTTCCGCTGGCAACAAAGCCTTACTAGTATAATACACTGGTTTCTATACTCCTTCGTCCATCCTGACCAATACTGACCCTGTGGCCACATCTGTGACTGACAGGTATAAGTACAATGTTTCTCCCTCCTAAGGCTTTGATAATATAGGAACCTTACCCAAGTACTCTTTGATCTTCTGGAACGCTTGTTCACATTCCTCATTCCATTCCACCTCATTGCCTTTCCTTATTGCTCTGAAGAAAGGTAAGCACCTGTCGGTTGATTTGCTAATGAATAGATTCAGTGAAGCTAGGCAGCCTGTTAACTATTGGATGTCTTTCAGGGTAACCGGGGACCTCATCTTTTCCAGGGCTATTATTTTCTAGGGATTCGCTTCGATCCCCCTCTAGTGCACTTGAAATAAGAGGAACTTTCGTGATGGTACCCCGAAAACACACTTGTTCGGGTTGAGCTTCATTACATACCTTCTTAGCACTCTGAAGGTTTCCTCAAGATCAGTTGCATGTCTAGCTGCTGTGACACTTTTCGTTAACATGTCATCTATATAGACTTCAATGTTTTTGCCTATATGTCTGTCAAACATCTTGTTTACTAGTCTTTGATAAGTGGCCCCAGCATTTTTGAGAGCAAAAGGCATTACTTTGTAGCAGTAAAGCATCTGTTACAAAAGCAGTTTTTTCTTCATCCGGACCGAACATCCTGATCTGGTTATAGCCTGAATATGCATCCATGAAACTTAGCAACTGGTGCCTTGCAGTCGCATGGACCAACTAATCTATTCGAGAGAGAGGAAAACTATCTTTCGGGCATGCTTTATTCAGATCCATAAAGTCTACACACATTTTCCACTGTCGATTTTTCTTTTTTATGAGCACCACATTTGCAACCTAGTCGGGATACTAAACTTCCCTGATTGATCCTGCTGCCAGTACCTTACGAACTTCCTCTTTAATCGCATGACTCCTTTCCGGGTTGAATCGACGCCTCTTCTGAAAAACTGGTTTGTGCTCGGGGTCAACAGTTAGAGCGTGGGAGATTATTTTGGCATCTATTCCTGGCATATCTTCATGTTTCCAAGCGAACACATCCTTATATTCTTTCAGCAAGTTGACTAATTGATCTTGTACCTGCTCCGTCAGATGTGCTCCAACCTTTACTGTTTGTTCAGTTTTTGCATAGTCTATCACAACTTCGATAGTTAGTTCCTCTTCCTGGCTTTTCCCATCTTCTGGGGATGACTCCCTTGGATCCAAGTCAAAATGAGCTGGTGTTTCCGCCTTTCCCTCATTTTTATCATTCTATAGAGGTTTTCCCGTTCAGCGAGATCTATCTGCATGACATTTGGCTCAGCTTTCTCTCTGTAAACCGCCAAATTGGCCTTCCTTGCCCATTATTGGGAGCCTTTCAATACTCCAACTCCAGCCTCGGTCGAGATTTGACAGTCAGGGCGTAAGTTACCATAACTGCCTTCGTTTTATTCAAAAATGGTCTGCCTAATAAAGCATTATACGACCAATTTTCGGTGTCAATAACCACGAAAGCGAGCAATATTATTTTCTGACATGAAAAATTCTCTATCTCGATCGGCAATTTAACCGTTCCCAGAGATCTTACTTCTGCTCCACCGAATCCTCTGAGTGGGATCGCTAGTGGTTGCAGATTCTTCCTTTGAAGCCCTAATTGATCAAACACCCCGGCGCTCAGGATATCCACCGAGCTCCCATTATCGATTAACATTCTCCTTACTCCTCGATGACCGATTCAAACTGACACTACAATTGCATCGTTCAGTTTAACCTTTGAACTTTGGGCGTCGGCTTTAAAGAAAACGATCGGTTCCCAACCTTGTTTAAGCTTCTTCTGGTCGGCCCACCGAATTTACCTCTAAGTTTTTTTGTCTATCTATTGCTTCACGGACTTCTGTCATTCTCTCTCTGCTATTTCTTCCAATACATGGTCCACCAAAAATGGTGTTGATGACTCCAGCGTCCGAACCTCTTTTTGGACTGCCTCTTATGTCTTGGTCAGTTTTGGTATGGTCACTCTGTCGGTCATCACTATCTTTGAGAACCATGTCCTTCAGGTGTCCATCCCTGATGCGTTTCTCAATGTAATCCCTTAGCTGGTAGCACTTTAAGGTTTCGTGACCATTCTCTCGGTGAAACCGACAATACTTTAAGGTGTCTTTTCTAGCAAAACTGGATTGCTTTGAAGGCTTTTTGTACAACTTCTTGTCCTCAATTACATTCAGAATTTCTTATTGCTTCTGAGCCGGGAGGGGAGGGGGTATAATTCGTGTATTATCTCCTATAGGCTATGTTGCTCTTTTGATCATCCTCATTGCGGCTTTCCCTGCTTTTTCCAGAATTTTTCTTTTGGTCTCCTTTAGGGTTTCCCTTCGAGCCGTTATCTTTAGGCTTTTGACTCTCACTCGGTCGGCCGCCATGTATATACTCCCTTCCATGGGCTATTTGTTCTTCTTCGGCCATCGCATATCCTCCCACATCATCCACTAAATTAGCATAAGTGATCGGGCCCCTCTGTCTTAGACTGAGTGATAGTTGGCTGTGCTGCAAACTATTGACAAATGCAGCTACAACCGCATCATTATTAGGGTACTGCACTTCCGAGACTTCTTGTGAAAACCGGGCAAGATAGTCTTTTAACTTTTTGTCATTTCCTTGCTTCAGGGTTGAGAGGACATATATCGCCTTCCTGCGCTGGATATTTCCAATGAATTTTTCAGGTAAAGGCTTGTATCAATTCCTCGAAATTCCTGACCGATCCGCTTGCAAGGCCACCAAACCATCTAGACCCCTGATCTCCTAATGTCTGAGGGAACATCCTGCATAAGAGTGCGTCATCGTAATCATACTACACCATCACACTCTGAGATCTTCTAACATGCTTATGGGGGTCGGTGTTGGCTTTTAACTGCTCCACATACGGCATTCTAAATTTTTCTGAGAAACGAGCCTATCTTATGGATACATTAAACGGACTTCCAGAATTATCGATTGACAGGTTCCCATGTCTTTGTCTCCGTTACATCACCTCTATCCTTCTTAGCAGAACTTCTCGTTCTCCTTCTGACTCGCCCCGTTCATCAAACTTTTGATGGATGATGAGACCATAAAGGTCTCTTGAAGCTCGCCCTGTAATTTGGGTGTCACGAACATTATATTTGGGAGCGGGAGTGGTTTCTCTGTGCCTCTTTGGGGGCTCCTCTTTGCCTGTTGAAGGTGATCGAGGCCTTCTTCTATGCCCGTCATACCTATCTCCTCGGTCATAACTCACTTCCCGTCCATGATCTCCTATAGCATCATCATGTGGATTGCGCTGCCTTTTTCTCTGGCTGGCGTGGTCCCTATTCCTCCTGTGATCTTGGTAATCTTGACGATCGTCGCTCTTTTAGGATCACTCCCTCTTTTCATAGGGATTATCCCTATCTTTACCAGTTTTCTGCGGAGCATTAGGAGTTGGTACTACTATCTCAGATTGTATCCTGGGATCCGGTGCCACAACTGGTGTGGATAACTGGAATGGTGAGGTCAAGTTTGGGGTGGTAGTTATATTAATTCCTTGTCTAGCGGGGTCTTCAATAGCTTTCCATAGGGATTTCTGGATTTACCGGAAGGCATCTGGTGAGATACTGGGAATGGCATCTACGGAGGTGGTTACGTCTTGTCTGGTGGAAGGTAAAGTTCTAGAGGGCTGGTCCCCGTCCATGTTTATTATACCGGCATTGTCGGTATCACGGGGAGTGCCAGTTTCACGTGGGGATCGGTTTCCATCCATATTATCTGCCATGCTACTGATTCACAAGTTCCTTGGAGGTTCAACCCCTCCTTCTAGCACCAATTGTACATGGTGATTTTTGGATTATGTAAAATAGATCACGCGTCACACAAAATATACTGAATTAAATATCGACCAACAAATCAAAAATAATAAAAAGTCAATCAAACAAGATTTTACGTGGTAAAATCCCAAAGTGAGGAAACGTCCACGGTTGCCGGCGACGGCGAGAAAGAAATCCACTATCAAGAATGAATATTACACACTCAACCTTCCTTACTCTCCCCAATAACTCACAATTCGGCAACCCTTACTGGGTGTTTTTTGGGTCTATTTATACATGCACAGAACCCTAATTCTTGGAGTATAAGTAAAAGAAAGGTAGTAGTAAATCATTAAAACTCTGACTTGTTGGAGTCGTTTTTATCATATCAGGACTTTTTCTTATTTTGGGTTCTGACAACTCTTAAGGAAATCTGTTTCCTTGTCAGACCATGCTTCTTGATATATTGTTTGAGGAGGATTCTTCTTTACGTGTTTGAGTCATAATAACGTTATCAACATGCTAAGCATCCGAACGTATCTAGTTATTGTCCACATGTCGCTTGGCCGACCATCTTCCAAACCGACCAAATCTCTTTCACCCTCGACCAGGGATCTTCACCTGATCAAGTAGCTAGACCTGATCATTCTGGTTTCCCCTGATCGTTTTCTTACTAACTTGATCAATATAATTACCTTGGTGGGGTTTTTCCAACCTGATCATCTAAGTAACTTTGATCAGTATTATGGGGTTATTTTCTGATCACTTTAGTTTGATTTAATTTAGTTGACATTTGTTGACACGTCACTTGTTATCCCCATGTAACATGATGTTTATGCTGATGTGTTACTCCTTAGCAAATTACACCAACAACATTACTCATAATCTTTAATTTTGTAGGTAAGGGAAGAAGCCTTTTCCAGTTTTTTGTAGGGATAAAACTACAAGTTGGCTTGAAGCATATTCCGGGAACATCTTCCCGATTGGGCATTCTAGTGAATGGAATATTCCTCAAGATGTGCGATCAAAGATTGTTCATCAGCCTCCTTTTCGCGCGTAAGCTGGAATGCCAAAAAAGCTTAGATTTAAATCTATAGGGGAACATGGAAATGGAAAGACTAGAAATGGTACGATTTGTAAAAAATATGGTTACAACTGACAGAATTGTAAGAATCCTCAACCATATCAGGCTCCTTAACCATGTCCATCTGCAACATCTGCAACGTCGGAGCGACCACGTAGACCGTAGAGGTGTAGAAAATGTGGAGAAGAATGTCACAATTCACAGAAATGTCCATTGCCATCAGAAGTTGGTGGTACAACTTAGGTATTAGCAATGATGTTGTAATTTTTATATGTATGGGTGAAATACTATATTTTGTATTATAGACTTTATTAAGTTAGATTCAAGTATGTCTTAGCAATGATGTTTTAATTTGAAGTTAGATGCCTGTGCAATTTGAAGTTACATCTTGGTTAATATTCATTTTCACAGTTGAAAGACACTTGTACTGATAACAAATTCCAGTAATGTTACATGCTAGAAGTTACATGCTAGTTCAAATTGAAGTTACATGCCAGTGCAATTTAAAGTTACATGCCAGTGCAATTAGAAGTTACATGCTAGTTAGTCACAGTTGAAAGACACTTGTACTGGAAACAAATTCCAGTATTTTTACATGCTAGAAGTTACATGCTAGTGCAATTAGAAGTTACATGCCGGTTAGTCACAGTTGAAAGACATTTGTACTGGAAACAAATTTCAGTATTTTTACTTGCTATAAGTTACATGCTAGTGCAATTTCAAGTTGCATGCCAGTGCAATTAGAAGTTACATGCAAGTTAGTCACAGTTGAAAGACACTTGTACTGGAAACAAATTCCAGTATTTTTACATGCTAGAAGTTACATGCTAGTGCAATTAGAAGTTACATGCCAGTTATTCACAGTTGAAAGACACTTGTACTGGAAACAAATTTCAGTATTTTTACATGTTAGAAGTTACATGCTAGTGCAATTTCAAGTTACATGGTAGAAGTTACATGCTAGTGCAATTTCAAGTTACATGCCAGTGCAATTAGAAGTTACATGCCAGTTGGTCACAGTTAAAAAACACTTGTACTGGAAACAAATTCTAGTATTTTTACATATTAGAAGTTACATGCTAGTGCAATTTCAAGTTACATGCCAGTGCAATTAGAAGTTACATGCCAGTTGGTCACAGTTGAAAAACACTTGTACTGGAAACAAATTCTAGTATTTTTACATATTAGAAGTTACATGCTAGTGCAATTTCAAGTTACATGCTAGTGCAGTTAGAAGTTACATGCCAATTACTATTGATTTTCACTGTTGAAACCCAAGTTCTAAAAACAAAGTTAAAAACTTCATACATTTCAAGAATTTCAAAAAACAATGATGATGTACCAACAAAGTTATCAATCTGACGCTACACTATTTGCAAATATTTATAGTGCCATTTTCTCCTTAAGCCCTATCACATTCTTGGTTCCCCATCCCTAAAAACATTTATGACGCATCAACATACCCGTGTATCGACATATGAAAACACCACAACTATCGTTGTCCAGTTGTGCCGGTAACTTCTTTGGAATTGATTGTTGAACACTAAACATTGTCCCATTGGGTGGTATGCTTTTTTGCTGAAAATATTCGGACTCCTGTAGAATGGCTGGAATGAAAGGAAAAAGTAGGGTGATTTGCTTCCGACGTATGGCAATCTTCTTTTGACGGTGTAACGGACAATATATGCAAACACTTCATTTGTCCAAATTAATTAGACATAAGATCCAATGTCCATCAGGATCCCCAACTGCACACGGATCCCTAAAGTTTTGCAAGAAAAAAAATACAATTAATATTGGTAGGTATTTAACTTACCACAGTTATTATTGGTTAGGTATTGACTTACCGGTGACGTGTCAGGAGATGTACGTTACCTTTTGGTCCTTGCTGCCATTTTTTGTTTCTTAGGTGACATCTTCCTCTTCACCGGTTTTTGCTTCTTTTGTTGAGGTCGTGACTGACCTCCATCATTACCACTATCATTACCATCATCATTACCATCTTCATCAACATCATTATCAAGTTGTTGCTCACCGTCGTCTAATTCAACATTGAGTAGAACAAACTGTGGACCCTCTGACAAATCTGTGTCAACACTAACCAAGGCAGTGACTTTTCATCGTCGTTGGATGTAATTCCTCCAAAGCAACATGCTGTACAATTAACAAAAGTGTCATCATTATTTGAAGTATTAATATAAACAAAAATGAAATTCCAGTATTGTTACATGATAGAAGTTACATGCCAGTGCAATTTCAAGTTTCATGCCAATTAGAACAGATTTCACAGTTGACACTAGTTCCAAAACAAATTTCAGTATTGTTACATGCTAGAAGTTACATGCCAGTGCAATTTTAAGTTACATGCAAGTAAGTATTAATTTTCATAGTTGAAACACTAGTTCTAAAAAAAAAGTCTAGTATTGTTACATGCTAGAAGTTACATGATAGTTCAATTTCAAGTTACATGCAAGTGCAATTGCAATTTCAAGTTACATGCAAGTGCAAGTGCAATTTCAAGTTACATGCCAGTTAGAACAAATTTCACAGTTGACAGTAGTTCCAAAACAAATTCCAGTATTGTTACATGCCAGAAGTTACATGCCAGAAGTTACATGCCCGTGCAATTTCAAGTTACATGCCAATGCAATTTCAAGTTACATGCCAGTAAGTATTAATTTTCACAGTTGAAACACTAGTTCCAAAAACAAAATCCAGTATTGTTACATGCTAGAAGTGACATGCTAGTTCAATTTGAAGTTACATGCTAGTTCAATTTGAAGTTACATGTTAGTTAGAACAGATTTCACAGTTGACACACTAGTTCCAAAACAAATTCCAGTATTGTTACATACCATAAGTTACATACCAGTGAAATTTCAAGCTACATGCCATTCATTAATCATTTTCATGGTTGAAACACTAGTGACATATGACAAAGTTCAGTATTGTTACATGCCAGAAGTTACATGTTAGTTCAATTTGAAGTTACATGCTAGTTCAATTTGAAGTTACATGCTAGTTCAATTGGGAAAGAAAAAATGAACCTTTCCATCTGTCACTTATTTTTCATACTTTGCAAATTTTCCAAAGAAATCATTAGGCCTCTTAAATATTCTCCAATTCTTCAAACGAGGATGTCTGTGACCTAAGTTTTTCCCCACCAAATCAATCAACGATCTGAAAGCTTCAATTTCCCATATCTACAATTTTAACAAATTTAAAATATTTTAACTTAAGAAATCAAGTTATGGCGAAATGCATTAATATAATATTTGAAATCGCACCTCTAATGCCCAAGGGAAGCCGTACAAGTTATAGTGCAGGATGTGCTTCAATGGTGCATTTGTGGACCGAAATCCTTGGCGTAGGTAGTGGATTGTCATCATATACACATAACTCCCCCATGGAAAAGAATTGAAGGCTTCTAAATCCTCCGCCAATTCAAAAAGCCATAATGTGACTTTCCTCTTAAGGTCTTGACCGAACAACACGTTGTTCACAATCAATACTAGGGCCATCTTCAGACCATCCTCTGGTTGTTCAAATCCTCCAGCCAGAAACTTTGCCCATACGTCTGTAAGTCGTATATTCTCATCATTCTCAAAATACCTAACATGGATCCTGTCTAGAGTGGCAGCATACGGTTTCAAGAATATGTCTGACATCACCCCAAATTGTAGCCCCGTAACCAAACAAAACTCCCTTTGTGATTTCCCACCAACTAAAAAGTGTAACTCGTTTGCTCCGGTCACACCAGGTACATGTATCTGCCTCAACAACAAGTTATGAAGTACGCCAGTAGAAAAAGTCAACTCTTTAGGGATACAAAGTAGGTGCCCAAAACATGTCATCCGCAACTGTTGTAATTCTCCAACTTTTCAGAGAACCTTTACAATATCCGGGAGGCCATTCAAATTGCAATATAAGTTGGTGGTAGATTTTTTTATCCACGAATTCCTCAGTTTTATGAGGAAATCCGCATAATTTATGTTCTCCATCTACAAAATCACATAAATAAATGCATTAGTGTCTATTAAACTTACATGCCAGTACAAAAAAAGATATATGCTAGTAAAAACAAGTTGCATGCCAGTATAAAAAAGTTACATGCCTGTACAAACAAGTTACATGCCAGTATAAAAAAGTTACATGTCAGTACAAACAAGTTACATGCCAGTATAAACAAGTTACATGCTAAAAGCTTGTAATATATTTCACTTAAATCCCACCTAATAAGCTCGCTAAAAACACTGAGACGCCGCATATTACGTCAAAAATAAAATTTGGAACATTTTAAACACAGAAAACTGAAAACAAACATAATTTATTCAAAATATAAATAAAAAAAGTACATTGAACTGTTAGAAATGTTAACTCATTCAGTATTTGATTTTTTTGTGATTTATTCGATATTGAAATCATGATTTCAGTTTTGTATTTTCCTTCAAATAATTCACGAGTTTAACTCATTAGAGGAAGTACGTTGGCTTAGGAGGTTTAGAAAACTTGGAAAAAAACCGACATTGAAATCATGTAAGCTTATTCGACATTGAACTTCAGATACTGAAATCCCAAAAAAAGAAGAAGCAAATGGTTATCAGAAACAATAAAAACAAGAAGTCACCTGTTTTGAGCTAAAAAAACAAAAATCTTCAGATTCTAGAGAGGTGCGAGCGACGTCGACTGACGGCGAGAGAGATGCAGCGATCTCTTCTCTTCTTTTCTCTCTGTTTCTACAGCGACGTTGAGAAAGGTGCGATGCGACAACTACCAGAAGCAGCGGAGATAGAGGTGCGAGCGGCTGCGACAGTGAGCAGCAGCAACGATGAGCGGCAACGACAACTTATCTTCTCTTCCTTTCTCTCTTTTTCTCATTTTTTACTATAACCCTAACAAAAGTGATTGGTAAGTCTCACGGTCAATTTAGCTTTTTTTTTTTAATTTCAAATTTAAGGGATTTTTTGTCCAAAAGTGGTAAAAACTGACGAAAACAATAAAAATTAAATTTGTGGCTAAAAACAATAAACTGATAATTTTTTTGGCTCTTTAAGAATTCACCCCTTCTTATTTCCCTACCAACATATACGACACAGATCTCAATTTCTTTTCTTGGTCTGGTTCTCTGGCTTTAGGAGAAGAACAACAACAACAATGGGAAGAAAATTGTTTCCACGTATCAGGCTTTAGAAGAACCGAACAACAATTGGACGAAGAATAAGAATCAAAATTCGCTGCTCTTGGAGCTGATTCTATTGATACAATACCAAACAGCTATAATTGAAGTTTGTACATATTAAATTGTTCTCTAAACTTTTCCTTCAATGGTCTTTTACCCGAAACAATTTTGCTTTTGAACCTCCGTTAATGATATTGCCTTTGTGTAATCAATGTTTCTGGGTACCATGTGTTGTAACATGATTGTAATGGGACTTGAGTGATGAATCAAGAAGAAGAAAGAAAGAAAAAAAGAAAAAAACTATTGGAAGACGAAGAACAGTGACGAATCGAGGAGAAGAAGAAATTTTTCCATGTCTAGGTCTCTGGCTTTAGAAGAACATAACAACAATCGGAGGAAGAAGAAGAAGTAGGAGATGAAGAACAAAAACTGAAAGAAGAAATTTTTCCAGTCTCTGGCTTTAGAAGAACAGAACAACAATTGAAAGAAGAAGATGAGTGATGAAGAACATTGACGAATCAAGAAGAAGAAAAAAAGTAAGAAAAAGTGTCACATTGTCAAGATCGGCGTCGAACAGATCGGTGACAATCGGCGAAGGAAGAAAGAAGATGAAGATGAGGAAGAAAGAAGAGATGAAGAACTCACGGTTGAAGAGAAAAAAGAAAAAAGAAATAATTTATTGTTAATTTTTTTGAAAAACAAAAACAAAAACAAAAACAAGTATTTTGTGTTTTTCAAATATTTCACTGTTAATACTGGTTTTGTTTTTTTTTTGTTTTTTGAAAATAAAATGAAAAACGGTTAATGAACGCGAATTCAAAATCATTTTTGGAAAATAAAAGCAAAAACGGACTGAAAAACAACTGCAAGACAGGGCCTGAAGTGTCTCTTTTGTTTTATTTGAAAAAAATAATGTCAGAATTTCACATAAGTCCTATCTTTTTAATGATTTGTCACATTTATAAATGTCTTTCCATTCCTTAATTTTTCCAAAAGCTTATCACTTTAGTCAATTTGATCAAATATGTGAAAGTCAACTATTTTAAAACTTATGAAAATACATTTTTTCCCTTATTACTATTTAATTTAGCTAAAATGATTATATTAACTTTAAATTAAAATGAAAAATAATAAAATTCTCAATAATAAAATTTTAAATAAATAAATTACAAAAATCTAAAATAAATATATTACAAAAAACTCTAAAATAAATAATAATAATAAAATCCATTAATTTTTTATTTTTTTTATTTTTGTCATAATTGATATTTATTTAGCTAAAATGATTATATTAGATTTAATGATTTTTTTTCATAATTGTTTTTTTGTAATCTATTTATTTAAGATTTTATAATTGAGAATTTTATTGTTTTTCGTTGTAATTTAAAGCTAAGATAATCATTTTAGCTAAATAAAAATCCATTATGAAAAAAAAATACAAAATAAGAAAAAATTAATGGATTTTTTAATTGTTTATTTAAGCTTTGTTTGGTAATATATTTATTTAAAATTTTATAATTGAGAATTTTATTGTTTTTCATTTTAATTTAAAGTTAAGATAATCATTTTAGTTAAATAAAAATCCATTATGAAAAAAATACAAAATAAGAAAAAATTAATGGATTTTTTAATTGTTTATTTAAGCTTTGTTTTGTAATATATTTATTTAAGATTTTATAATTGAGAATTTTATTGTTTTTCATTTTAATTTAAAGTTAAGATAATCATTTTAACTAAATAAAAATCAATTACGAAAAAAATACAAAATAAGAAAAATTTAATGGATTTTTTTAATTATTTATTTAAGCTTGTTTTTTAATATATTTATTTAAGATTTTATTCTTGAGAATTTAATTGTTTTTTATTTTAATTTAATGTTAATATAATCATTTTAGCTAAATAAAAATCCATTACGAAAAAAATATAAAATAAGAAAAATTTAATGGATTTTTTTAATTATTTATTTAAGCTTATTTTTTAATATATTTATTTAAGATTTTATTCTTGAGAATTTAATTGTTTTTTATTTTAATTTAAAGTTAAGATAATCATTTTAACTAAATTAAATAGTAATATGAGCAAAACTGTACTTTCATAGGTTTTAAAATAGTTGATTTCATATATTTGGTCAAATAGACTAAAGTGATAAGTTTTGGAAAAAGTAAAGACTAAAGTGATGAATTTGGAAAAATATTTATAAAAGTGACAAATTACTAAAAAGGTAAGACTTATGTGAAATTCTGTAAAAAATAATTAAACACTTTTGTCAATGACGACATTTTTTTTCCTCATGTGGGTGGTCTACTACTTGACTGGTTGTATAATATGAACTTTCGCTGTTATATTGAAATTTATTATGTAATAAAGCTAAATCCAGTAAAGAGCAAACTATTATAAATATTAATAAATTATATATGAATAAATGCTCTTCGATTTATGGGAGTAACTCTCATCTTTTTATCTTCCCACTACCTCCATCTTCATATTTAATTATAGTGTAATTTAAACACCTAATGTAATGTGTAGTTGTGAGCCGGGCTATATAAATGTGCTCTCACCGTTGTATTTGACACACTTTAATGAGAACAATTGAGGAATGAAAGCCTCTAAAGGTGTAACTCAACTGGTAGATGGACGAGCTTAATGTTTGGATAGCTGACTTCAAAGTTAGTGGCTCGAATTCTACCATTTGATGTCCGATTTGTTATTTTATTATTGTTTAAGAAAAAACACTTTGTAAAATACGCAACTTAAAATCAAACTCTTTAACATGAATGAAGTTTTATTCTATGAATTGTTTTTGAAGTATTACAAGAACTATTACAATAGGACTGCTGGGACCTGCCAAGATCAAACAATACATGTACGTCCCAGATAACAGCTTCCATAATAGGAGATAACTACTTTCACAACCTAGGAAGAAAACTCCACTCGTATATTTGTAAAATACGCATGGTGGGATTAGAACTCTTTACCACTTATGTTGAAGAGATATGCACTACCTGGTTCTGCTAAGAGGTGATGTGCAAGTTTTATTTTATGATGTTCAAAGCTCTACCATAATAAATATAGCAAATAGTTTTTTTTAAATAAAATAAAATTGACAGATAAAATATTTTCTAAATTGGGTTAACATTATTTCTTTTTATTTATGATTAGAAATTTGTTTCAAGCAACATCAGGCACAAGTGGTCTAGTTAAAGCTTGAAAATTCCTACAAGGTTATACTAAACAACCTGAGGTGGAGGTGAATAGGTTTGACACTCTATTTTTAAAACTCTTTCGAGACTTTTGTCAAAACCTTGGTGAGCATACAAATTAACCTTTAACATGATTATTATGAGAAAACAATTAACACATGTATGCTCAATACACCACCCTTAGTCTACAAAACATATAACAAGAAATAATATATCTTATAAAAAAATATATCAATGCAAATCAAATTTCACAAGTTGTACTTTGAATATTACAATGTAAATTCACTAAGTGAAACTTTACAACTTGATATAGAATATCACAAGATACAATGTTCAAATACTTACAAAGATACAAGAGACAAATGTTGATTCAACAAATAATGTGTGCATCTCTTTCTCAACAAAAATCTTGTTTACAAAGATGTGAAGGAATGAAGATCTTAAACAAGATATATTGATCATATGCACAAATATAAAGAGATAGAGATAGAGACATTTGACACATTATTTTTTACGTGGTAAAACCTCCTAAGAGGAAACATCCACGAGTTGATACCACAACCACCGGCCAAACAACTTTCACTAGTATGATAAAAGTACACCCTCATAAAGGACCAATCCACATGATACACTTCCTATTGGATATCCCTCATATCCTACCCTCATGAAAAGCATTGCCTACTCTCTAACCATAACACTTCACATGCCACTAGAGAGCAACTCTTTATCTAAGACACTTCACATGCCTCTAGGAAGATTTCCTTGCTTGACTATCTAGATCTTCACAATCCTAGCCAAGTCTTCATTGCTCAACTTGAAACTTCACACTCCAAATGAGACTTCCTTGCTCAAGTTAAAGCTTCACACCTTAACAAGAGACTTCCTTGCTCAAATTGAAGCTTCACACTCCAAATAAGACTTCCCACCTTTTGCAAGGCAAACGATCTAAGTGTAATGCAAATGATGCACACACATGCAACATAGAATATATGATCAATATATCCTATGGAAACTAGAAATGAACAATGAGTACACAATGTATGATTTTTCTAGTTTACAATCCTAAAATCATGTCATCACACAAATGATGCATAGTACATATGAAATGCATGGATCAATTACATTCCATGAAGAACTAGACTTAATCAACAAAATGCACAAAACAAGTTTGTCTAGATCTTATAACATGAACAAACAACGTAGAGTATGTGAAACACCTAACACACACCAAAAACCTAGATTTTGAAACAACTAAAAATGCTAGAATCAATTAATATGTTCAATATAAATCTCTAGCAAACATTTAGAGCATAAATTCACAAGATAATCAATTGAATCATAATAGGCTCTAAATATACAAACAAATGTGCTATTCCTACGAACGTGAAATTAATTAGTTCTAGCACATATAAAGGCTATCAATCATCAAATAAGATCAATCAACACACAAATAGCCCTAGATTAAAAGCTAGCATAATACAACTCCCAAGCATGTGAACACATAGGTTTTAAGAAAACCTAACTCAACATACAAGTTTCTAATTAAGCACAAACTAGCTTCATTAGAGTCTCAAACTCTAATCAATATTTATCCATTAAACATACACATATAGAAGAAGAAAATCCAAGGTAATTGAAGACTTGAAGAACAAAACACAAGAGATGAATCATTACCTTATGAAAAAACGTGCAGTTTCGAATTTAGGTGTAGAGCTACAAGAAACCTTGATCAAATGATCTTAAACTCTTTTGGAGATGATAGAGGACTAGAAGACAAAGATTCTCTAACTTGAATAACTCAAATCGGACTTCGAATGAGTGAGATAAGGTGTTTGGAAGTTAAGAAAGTTGAGAGAAACTTTTCTGCTCATGTTTTCAATTTTCTTCTTGGAATGAAAAGTGGGAGGGAAAATCAATTTAAAGGAGAGGGAATAAAGAAGATTTAAAATTCACAAATGAGGGAGTGCCACCTCTGTATCCCGTGGAGGCGCGTGGCCTCCACGGGGCGGGGTGCAAGGCACCTCCTTTTCCTTTCGGGTACCTCTCGCGTTTTTCGACCGTTCTCCGACCTCCGAACTCCGATTTTGAATCCGTTTTCGGATTACGAACCGAGACTCCCTCACGCACATGGACGTCAACAAAAATTTCACAAAAAATATGGAAATCGACTTGATATACAAGGATAAAAACCATGTATGATAAATGTACGGAAATCTTTGTAACTTTCAATACGAAACTTGAAAACTAATGAATTAGTTACCAAAATGATCGGAACTCAATAAGGAATAATATAAGAAAAAATTCAAGTCCGATATCATAGAAACATAAACAAACAAACACATGAACACGCAAGTGTGTTGTTTCCTAGATATAGTCTTAGAACATGCAATTTTACAAAAGTTGTCAATATTAAATCTAAAGCATGTGCATACTTCAATAAGTGTGTGAATGTGTTATACTAATTTTGCACAATGATGCAGAGACACAAATGTATGAAATGTGTGTGCGTGTGCACCTAGGCCCTGCAAGAGGAAAGATGTCTAGATATACCTTTGATATGCAATAAAGCTTGTTCCTCTTGTAGCCCTCACTTTGCTTGAAATGTTATCCAAAACTTCCTTGAAGCTTGATAAACCATGAATCCTAGACAACCAATCAATACAAAGGAAAATATTGTTTTGATATAGAATTATACCAACACAAGACTCAAAAACCTAACAAAGTTATCAATTGGGGCCAGGTCTGGCGTGTCTAGCCCGTTAAGGCCCGTTAAGGAGGCGGCCCGTGCCTGGCACGAAACGCTTTATAGGCGTACCTGGGCTAGCATGGCACGAAGGCCCATGCCGTGCATGGTTGAGGGTATCGACCTACTGTGCCGGCATGGCACGACACACCATGCCTTCGTGCTATAGACAACGGTAGGCACGCGTGCCGACTGTTGGCACGTTAGAATTTTAATTTTTTTTTTTCAATTGTAACCGTTTCATTTTTTATTTATTTATTTTTTATTTAAAAAAAGCTCGACTATTGGCTTCAGCCACCAACGGTGGGGTGCTCAAATTGTTTTAAAAAATTACAAAAACCACCCCTCATCTCTTTATTTATATTTTTACTCACATACCAAATTTTCCTATAAATTCCCCACACGTTCCAATTTTCATACACTTTCTCTCCATTACTCATTTACTCTCCCTCTGATCTCTATTCTCTACACCATTTCATTCTTACTCTCTCTCTATTATCTACACCACTAACGACTTACTACTAATACTATCACACTCTCTAATCTCTATTTGCTATTATCTAACTATTATCCTCAAATCTCTCCACCAAGGCACCAAGACACCAAAGTATAAAGGTAATTGTTAACGGAAAAATCTGCTCGCGGAGCAAAATTTCAATTAACACCCTCGTCCCCTACCAGTAGGTGGTAGCGGGATAGGTACCTGCGGTATCGGGGTTCCTTTCTATGCTGAAGATTGACACAAATAAGTATGAAGGAACCAATGAGATATAAGTAAATACTGTTTTATTGAACAGAAACTTGTATAATGGTTACAACACTCATTCTCTACTCTCTCTAACACAAAATGAGGATTGAGAATGTCGTTTATGTCGATAAGTAGATATATCCTTCCAATGATCGTCAATGGACTCTCACTGGCTTCAGAGAATTCAAAAGAAATTCTTCTAGGAATTAATCTCTCTGTCTTTTGTGATGGCGAAAACACGATCCCCCATTTTTTACCTTTCAAAGTTGTATATATAGTTCTTCTAGAAAATCCCCTCAAAATCCTGTTGTATTGATGAGGATTACTGAGACTCCTATTTTAGGCTTTGAAAGGCATTGTTTGGGGTTGAAGGCGCGAGATTTGATCCCATTAATCACTGTCGAATTTAATTTCTGATTTGGTTGACCGTTTGGTCTCATTAATGGCGCTTTATTTTGGCGATGGAGTCAACTTTCCTTCTTCGTGGAGCTTGGAGGGAAATTCTGATTCTGAACTTTGGCGGAACGAGGTGCTGATATATCAGTCTGATCCTACTGGCACGAAGCTTGTTCTACTTCTTGCTAGAGTGGTGCTTATGTCTTCAAGATCACCTTTATATTGTTCGGCAGGTAGAGTACCTGCCCCGGATGGGCTCCGAGTAGATATCGAGGTACTAGGTACCAGGTGGAAGTCGAGGTAGTATTAAGGCGGGTATCGTGGTACGAGGTATCTTGGTTGATGTCAAAGGACTTGCTAGGCGTTGGATACACAAGTTATCATTGTACTGGTCCTCGGTCGGTATTAGGAGCTTCAATAAATGCGTGGTGCATGCCTTCGTTAGTTCGCGGTACTGGTGTTCTATCTAGATAGATAGGTAATCGAGGTCCTGACCTTACCCAGTATCGGCTCCATCTAGGCAGTGGCACTCAAGGTTTTTAAAATCAATATATCCACCGATATATCCATATTTTTGAGGGACTGATATCGAAACAGGTGTAATATCCAATATCTAGCAAATATCATGATGATTTCGAAATATCCATAAAAATCTACCGATATTCCCGAAATATTTTGATTTTCATCCCGAAATCCAGAGATATTTTGCAAATTATTTTTCTCAAAAAAAAAAATCATAAACACTTAAATTATTTTTCAAATAATCTATATTGAAAATAATTTTAAAATAAGCATTAACAACTTTATAAAACTTTCCAACACAATAGTCAATAGTATAATTACTGAAGTAGAATTGGGTAAAGATTGTGAAAGCAATCTGATTTGTTTGTGTAAAACGTGTAAAACCCATAATTTTTATTAAAAAATTAAAACAAAAAAAAAACAAAAAGTACCTCAATCATTTATGGAGAATACAACGCATGCGTTTGAAAAAGTGAAATGCAATAATAAAAAGAATTAAAAAAAAAAACAAAAAAGTGCCTCAATTATTTATAGAGAATACAATGCATGTGTGTGAAAAAGTGAAATACAATAATAAAAAGCATTAAAAAAAACAAAAGTACCTCAATTATTTGTAGAGAATACAATGCATGCATTTGAAAAAGTGAAATGTAATAATAAAAAGAATATAAAAAAAAAACAAAAAGTACCTCAATTATTTATAGAAAATACAATGCATGCGTTTGAAAAAGTGAAATGCAATCAATGCATTTGAAATAAAAAATCATCATGATGTATTCTTTGCAGAGAATATAAATTATTAGAATGAAGAACAAATTTGTTCATCATTTTCACTTCATATCATCTTCACTCTTCTCTTTCAAGCTTTTATCCTACACTTTCAAGTTTTCATCCTACACGGCTACACTATATAGCAAATTTTACATCACAATTCACAAGTTTCTTTTAAAATCTTCATCAAATAAGCAGGTACGTAAATATTCACTTTGATGTTTTTTTGTATTGTTTCTAAAACTCATTAGAATTTCATATTTATAAATTGATATGTACAAAATTTAATTTTGTTTTGATAGGGAATTACATTGCATAAGATGTCTGGTACTAGAAATGATCCAGCATGGGAGTATTGTCAACCAATACCGAATAATAAAAATGGCACTATATGCTCGTTTTATGGTCACATAATGCAAAGTGGGGGAATTACCCGGTTTAAATTTCATTTATACGGTATAGAGGTGTACAAAAATGTAAAAGTATGCCCAAATGTGCCACCAGAAGTGAAGAAACTAATCTCTAAATTGCAAAAAAATAAAGAAACAAAAAAAAACTGCAAAGGAGATTGAGGAAATTCAAAAAGAATTAAGGGGAAATTTGTCTGATACAGAAGAGGAAGATGACATGTATCATTATCCTGGAGATTTGCATCCTGATGAGCGAGATGATTATCGTTCTGCAATAGATGCATCCAAAGCATCTAAATGACAAAGAGAACAAGAAGGAAGAATCTTTGGAGGGAGGTCAAAGAGAGGAGAGGGTTCAGGAGCCGGTGGTAGTAGCCAACCACCACAACAAGTACGTCGCACTCAAACTGGACGAGAGCCGCGTTATAAACCTCCAGCTGCCCTTTCATTGTACAAATCATCAGGTGCAAAACAAAAGAATATTAAAGATATGTTCAAGGGAGGCTAGTATCGAAGTTTTTTATTTATGATAATGTGCCCCCATATAAAGCCGGTTCTCATCATTTTAAGAACATGATTATTGGTGCTCAAGAATCAGGTATTTAAAAAAAAATAATGCTTTTGAAATTTTTTATTTGTTTTATTTTTTATCTCACAATTAAATTTAACATGCATGTGAATATAGGTGTTGGAGTTCAACCACTATCAGCATTTGAAATTAGGCATAAGTACTTGGACATCGAGTACAAGGAAATGAAAGAGTATGTTGATAACTTCAAAACAAAATGGGAGAAATATGGCTGCACCATAATGTATGATGGACGGACGGGACCGACAAGATTGTCGATAATTAATTTTATGGTGTATTGTAAAGGTCACACAATTTTCCTAAAATCTGTTGATGCATCCGACAAAATTAAAGTTCATCAGTATATTTATGGATTGCTCAAATATGTGGTGAAAGAGGTCGGTGAGAAGAACGTCGTGCAAGTTGTCACCGACAATGGCTCTGCATTTGTGAAAGCAGGTAAAAAATTGATGAAAAAATATTCTTTATTTTGGACTCCTTATGCAGCACATTGTATATATTTGATTTTTTGAGGATATTGGAAAGAAGGACATTGTTGCACGTGTCATTCATGATGCTAGGGCTGTGACAAACTTTATATATAATCATGGATGGTTACTATCACAAATGAAGGAGGTTTGTAAAGGGGAGATAGTGCGACCTGGTGCAACTCGATTTGCGACTAATCATATTGCCCTTGATAGTCTTTTGAAAAAAAAGACAAGTTTGAAACATTTATTTACCAGTGACACATGGGCTGCAAATCGATTGAGTCGAACCGCAAATGGAAAAAGAATCAAACGGCTTATTTTAGATTCAGAATTTTGGGATAATGTGGCTTTTGTAGTTAAAATATATGAGCCACTATACCATGTTCTGAGATTGGTTGATACTGAAGTTGTACCCACTATGCCTAATCTTATATGAGTTAATGCATGTGATGAAAGATGCAGTAAAACAACAAGAGGGAATACTAAATGGATTCTAACCATTATACAAAACCGGTGGGATAAAATGCTTAATCACCCACTACATGCTGCAGGTAAATTTTATTTCGGATTGGTTGTCATTCATAATTAATATTTTGTATAGTATTTAATTATTTATTCTAAAATTATTATCTTTTTATTCTTCTAGCTTACTATTTGAATCCAAAGTACCAATATAGAGACATTATTGGAGATAATTCAGATCTTTTGAAAGCCGTACATATTGTTTATACGCAATTAGACCCTGAAGCTGCAGGGATTGCTAATTTTGGAAATGAAGTAAAAAGTTACAACTTACAATCAATTTTATAATTCCAATATTATAACTTTTTTGCATGGGAGTATTGTGTCATATACTCATATTTATATTTATTATTTACATACTGATCTCATGAGTCATGAATGTTGCTCATATATTTTAAGGATGGAAAGAAATTTTTTAGTGAACGAGCAGCCATTGCAGCTAGAAGCAAAATGCAACCGGGTATATAAGTTTTATTACAAAAATCTATATAATAATAATAAATAATAATATGCTTGAAATGATATTCATACTTATAATACTTAATAATTTTTATTGCAGCTGATTGGTGGGTAATGTATGGAAATTGTGCTCCATCATTGCGTGCAATAACAGTTCGCATACTATCACAAACAGCATCATCTTCTGCCTGCGAAAGAAATTGGTCCACATTTGCTTTAATCCACACAAAACAAAGAAACCGTCTTGCATATTCTAAGCTTGAGCAACTTGTTTATTGTTATTATAATATGAAGTTGAAACTTAGGGATATGGCAGCTGAAAAAGATAAAGTAGATGAAACTGATTTTATGGATCTACTTCAACTAGCTGCTGAAGCAGGGGACGATAATGAGAATCCTTTTTTGACTGTGTTAGAGCAGCCTATTTGGATGATGATGAGGGAAATCATGATCCACAAATTGCTTCCTATGCTCGAGACATGGGAATAAATGTTGAACAAGTGATTAGAGAAGAAGTTGGTGTAGATCGTGGAGTTACTGTTAGCAGCTCTTCCGATAACCAACATACCTCTGATGGAAATAGTGGAGGAAAAAATGATGGAGATGAGGGATGAGGGATGAGGTTGGGATTCTGGTGCAGGAGGTTGGGATGCTGGTGTAACAAGTTGGGATGTTCGTGCCGGAGGTTGGGATGCTGGTGCAACAGGTTGAGATGCTGGTGCAACAGGTTGGGATGCTGGTGCGGCAGGTTGGGATGCTCATATAGGTAATTTTGATCAAAATCGTGGTAGACAACATGGAGGAACAAATCAAATTGATGAAGATTCTTTGAATATGACTCTCTCCTCAATGAGTATAGACACAGAAAATAGTTCTTTGAGTGAATCGCAGACAATGACAGATTCTCATGTACCATATTATGGTAGTTATGGTGGCAGCAATATATTTGATTATCCTTCTCCACAAAGGCCTATATGCAATACCTATGCATGCAGATCAACAATATCCACCAAGTTGGGTAAATCTAAACTACCCAATTCATGGATCAGTTGGAAGAGATCAAGCAACATACCTGTGGCATATTAATAACTACATTGAAAACTATGCTAGCACGTTTTCTTGGAAAAATTATTGTTCGAATCAAGATAGAAATGTATCTTATGTATTTGAACCAGCAAGGAATTCATTTTGGTTTTCAATTTCAGACATGTAATGTATTATTATGTATGAATTATAATTTATCATTTATGATTGAATCTTGGAAGTATGGAACTATATATATATATATTTTAATTATAATTTTGTTTATTAAATATTTAATCTCTTTATATTGTATATAAATATATAATATTGTAAAAGTGAAACAAAATATTATTCTATTAAATAATCAATTTTAAAAATTATATACAGACTCTATCTATGTTATAATTTATAATAAATCATAAATATGCTAATTTATTGTTGAAATATGATTATAATTACTTGTTTAAGCTTGTCCTAAAGTTTCACAAAAAAATTCTAACTTTAGATGTAAATATCAATCATTTTTTAAATTTTTTACCGAATATCCACGATATCGATAATATCCCCGATATATCCATAAATTTAGGAGCCCGATACTGATACCGATATTTTATTCCTTGGTGGCACTGATCTAGCTAGTCACCCGAAAGCTGGGATTGGCTCCTATCAGGTTGATACTAGTTGAAAAATTCTTCTTTGATCCCTTGCAAAAAACCCTATTAACAGTAATTTTTTTCTTTGAATTTTATTATTTAATTTTATGCTTAGTTTTTAAATTTTATATTTATAGTTAACATATTTATGTTTAGTTTTTAATTTCAAGTTTTATTCCCAATTTATAAATTATATCTTTATGCTCAATTTTTTAAATTTATATTTTTATGCTTCATAATATAAAATTATGTATTTTATTTATATATTTATGCTCAAAATTCAAAAATTAAAAATGGTAAATTTTTATAATTATAGTTAATTTCAATTACACAGTTATTATTTAATAGTTTATATTTATGCTTAGTTATTAATTTTAATATGTATTCTTAGGTTTTATTTTTAAAATTTTAATATTTATTCTTAGAATCTTAGGTTTTAGTGTTTTAATTTATATTTAATATTTGTGCTTAGTTATTAATTTTAATATTTTTACGTAGTATATTTGTATATTTATGATTTTATGTTTAGTTATTTGTTTTAATATTTTTGTTTAATTATTAATTTCAATATTTATACTTAGGTTTTACTTTATATTCAATATTTATTGCTTTATGTTAGTATATTTATGATTTTATGCTTAGTTTTTAAAGTTAATATTTATTCATAGGTTTTACTTTATATTTAATGTTTAATCCTTAGTATTTATGGGTTTATATTTTTATGTGTTGTTATGAATTTTAATATTTATTCTTAGAATCTTAAATTTAAGTATTTTACTTGATATTTAATATTTGGGTTTAATTATTAATTTTAATATTTTTGTATAGTATATTAGTATATTTATGATTTTATCTTTAGTTATTTATTTTAATATTTTTGTTTAATTATTAATTTTATTATTTGTACTTAGTAATTTAGCATATTAGTGTATTTATGATTTTATGTGTAGTTATTTATTGACTAATGAGTTAATATATATCGTATGAAATGGATCCTAATCATCATTCTTTTCCCGACGGTCTTAACATGGACAATGATGATTTTGACCTTTCCGAACCAACCCAATCGACAGCGGGACCTTCCGCCTCTACATCGACATCACGTCCTAAAACCAGAAAGTTGACATCTGTTGTATGTCAGTGTTTTGATAAGGAAGAAATACCAAACCCAGATTGTACAGTCACAACAAAATCTCGCTGTAAGTTTTGTAAAGCCTTATATACCACTTCCAAGTCGGGAACCGATCATTTGAAAAGTCATATGGACAAATGCATGGCTTGACACGGACAAGTAGACACTACAACCCAGACACAACTTCAACGGAACCCAGACGGGTCCGTTACGATCTGGAGTTACGACTTCGCGTATGCTAGAGATTGCATGACACTTTACATTGCACAAACTGATCAATTGATTAATTTCTATGAAAATGTTTTTATGAACAATTTATCCAAAAAGCATACAACCCCCATTTAAAGCAAAACACCACTATGAGTGATTTGTTAAAATGTTTTAAGACCCAATGAGATAACTTGATCGTTGAATTACAGAATCTAAGTGTTTCTATTACACTAACTTCTGATACTTGGAACACACGTTCTAAACAAGACTATTTGTGTGTTACGAGACACTATTTAGACTCTGATTGGAAATTACAAAAAAGAATTCTTGGTTTTCGTCATATAGATTTTCAACATATCGTAGAAAATATTTATCATGTCATTATTTCTAGTTTACAAACTTATGGAATATCTCAATGCATCATTTCTATCACATTAGATAATGCATTGGCAAATACTAGCTCCATTGTCTTGTTTTTTAATAATAGTATCCCGTGAGATGGGGGTTATTTCTTCCACCAGGTGTGCATGTTATATCATAAATTTAGTTCTAAAATATGGTATGAAGGTTGTAGGCGATCGTATAGATCGCATCAGAGATGCCCTTTCTTGGATAAGCAGCTCTAATCCAAGATTGAAAGATTTCAGTAGATACTGTCAAGCTAACTCTCTACGACTCCGACGATTCCAAACAAATTTACCGGTAAGATGAAACTTTACTTACTTAATGCTGCAAAATTATTTGAATTATGCTGGAGCTATTTCAGGTTTTTATAACATGAAATTGGCCGAAATTGGCTGTCCACTACTAACCTCAGACGATTGGTATGTGGCAGAGATTTTTGTTGAATTTTTAAAGGTTTTTTCCGATTCCACTTTAACTCTTTCTGAGGTTTATTACCCCACATCTTCTCAGGCAATCCATCAGATTGTGGAAATGTTTGAACTTTGAAATGTTAAACATGTATAGAGAAGATAATATCTTAGACACTGCAATTGTTGCCATGGAAAACAAGTTTAAAAAATACTGGTCTAAAATTCTTTTCCTTTATGCCTTAGGTGTTATACTAGATCTTAGAGTTAAATTATCTAGTTTAAAAACTTTTCTTGATTATATTGGTTTGAAATTGGACACAGATTTTTCCGAACAGGTTACTGACATGAGAACCAAGTTGTTCGAAGTTTTTAGTATTTATCAGTGCAGGTTTAACGGTGTTAACACGCAACCATCGGAAGAACATGACACACTCCCGTTGAAGAGAAGTTGGAGCATTCTCAATCGCTGAAAAAGTGATGGCTCATCAAGTTCTTCTTCATCCCAAGCTCCACGAGCTGCTGCAACTAAAGGTGTCGAACTCAACAGGTTCCTTGAAACTCAGTTCGATTCAGCTGGAAACATGGAGGAATTTGATCTGCTGTTATGGTGGAAGAACTATAGCAACAAATATCTGATCCTGTTATAACTAGCACGTGACGTACTCGTTATCCCCGTGTCCACTGTTTATTTAGAACATGCATTCAGCACAAGTGGACGTAAAATTGAACCAAAAAGAACTGCTTTTTCTTCTGAAATGGTAGAGGTATTAACATGCCTTCGGGATTGGGAGCATGCTCGAATGAGGATGCAACATCAAATGGAAGACCAAGAAGTTATTCAAAATTTTGCCAAGTTATACGTCAATGAGAATTCCGACAGTAACTAGGTTCAGGACCAGGACTATGAGTGAAGACTGAAGAATTATTGATTGCATTTTTTTTTTAATTTTTTAATTTTTAATTATACATATACATTTACTTGACTACTAGTTTTTATACCATTAGGTTTTTCTAGGTTTTTCTTGATAAGGTTTTTAATGAGGCAATCATGTAATACTAAATTCTACATAAGTAAATAAAATTCATTTCTTTACCTGTATTTTTTTATCCGACTTACACTTACACACTTCTTATTAAATAAATAAATAATTCATCATTTCATATTTTCTTACATCTTTAATCTTTATTTATTCTTTGAATCATTTTATTAAATAAATCTATCTATTTTTTATATTTTATTAGACTAAAATAATAAATAAAACGAACAACTTACAATTAAAAATATATAAGTTAAATAGTGAAAATAATATTATAACAAATGAATATAATACTTTAAAATTTTAATCTTATATTCTTTTTTTTTAAAATTAAAGTGGGACCGGCTTGTTAAGGCCCACCAGACTGACCTGACGTGCCAGGGGGCCATGCCATGCCCTTCTTATCCTTAACGTGTCGTGCCTAGCACACACAACACCTTCACATGCCAACATGACATTGTATATTAAGACGATCGAGCCTTAAGAAGCCGTACCGGCATGTTTTGACAGCTTTAAATCTAGTGGTAGGCACCCTGCCACGGTTCAAACCCCAGGTTTGTTTGATTCCCGGCTGGTGCATGAATTTTTTTTTGTTGCTTTAATTAGTACATTAAAATTTAAAATCAGTTCTTTTGATATCTTAAATTCTCTTGATATTTATTGATTGGGCAATTTGAGAGCTTAATAGCTTACACAAGTAACAGGCCAAACCAAACAATCGAGGACTGCCAAAATCTTTTGAAAGTTTAATCATCATGTTTTGATCATCTTTATTACAATATTTGGAGGTACTGTATGTATAATTCACAGTGTAGAATCTGATTGCTGGGCTGATTCATAGAGATTTCAGAGATGCATATCATTAGCTCCGTATGACGTGTAGTTGATGAACTCTTCCTGAGCTTCCGATATCAGATGCTCATCCTCCCATTCATCTCGGTATGTCTCTGGTCTGATGCTCTTGTTCTTTACGGTTTCATACAGCATTCGATCTCGCCATTCTGCAAAGCCTGGACCCCCACACTGAGCAGCAAGCCAGTTGTTGTACTCGTACTACAAAAAACAGATTTCAAAAAATATGTTAAGAACAAAACATGTACAGGAAACAGAAGAGGAAAGGGCAACGAAATTTACCTGATAATCAATTATGTTATGAGTGTATCGCTTAGGTTTGCCAGAAGCTTCAAGTTTTGAGTAAAATGCGTTAACATCTTCCATCATCTCTTGTTGCGAAGGAAGCATAATCCGGCCAGACAAAACACCTGCAATCCACTTGCTTTGAAGTTCATACCCAGGGAAAGGGACGGTCTGGTATGATCATTTAACAAAGTTATTCATCCTATAATTAGTAAGTACTCAGTAGTAACAAATGTCCAACCAGAATTTCGGGATGAAATGTAGAGTAGAAACCTTCCATATTATCCCAACAAAGGAAATCCATGGGGCCAAGGCTGGTGGGAAAACATGCTTGTAAAGTGGTCCCACACGATTGTCATCCACGGTGACAATGCCGTTAGTTTCGAGAAAGGGGAAACGATATTTGTACCTTAAAATAAGAACATTTGCACATATATACTATTCAATTCTTTCCTTCTTTTTTTAACATATAATAAATTTTGTCGAATCAACTTACCCAGTGCAGTGTAAAATCACATCAGCAAGGACAACTCTTCCATTTCGAAAAACCACAGTCCCATCTTCATGGGCACTTTCTATCTGTATTATTCAAGTAAATGTCACAGATGAGATCAATTAATGCTTAAGCTTTCGGTGGACTTAACATGATTCACGACAGCCACCCCACTCTTACCATAGAATGAAGCCACATATTATCATAACCAGGCTGCTTTTCATATGTTCCATCTTCATTGAATTTTGATGCCACGTGAACTTCTTTAACTACCCCGGCAATGTCCCTAGATATGTCCTCTGCACTGAAGGAATTGCCAACTAAAATTACAACCTGTTGATTGCAGAAGATAACTTAGCTAATAGATAGGAAATAAGATAAATATATATATATATATATATATATATATATATATGTAGTATTAGATTGAGAGAACGTAGTAATTACAGTATCACACAAATCCATACTTGATCTCGGAAAGGTTCAGGAATGCGATAGTTATGGCTATGCATTTGCTTCCCTGGCCACACATCGATGCCTATTAAGAATACCAAAATTCATTAGAACATAGGGGGCATAATAAATGATCTTTATAAACTATTTTTGAAGACATCACATAGAATTTTAGATTTTAGAATGACTTCAATTCTTGGTTTCCTTGGAATTGACAACAATGTGATAAACTTTCGGGATAATGTTCAATGATGAATATAACAGTAACTAACTAAAAATGCAAATATTTTCCACTTCATACTTGAGAGTTGAGACTTGAGAGGTTAAAATTCTGTCAATTATTCAAGTTCAAGAGTAATGTAAATACAAATCTTCAAAACGTTATCTGAGTACTGTCCAAGAGTGTATCTCAAATTAAGCAATCATTTGGAACTGATTTCTCTGT